>UXGD01002558.1:0-25317 GCA_900474315.1 Torymus auratus | reverse complement strand
TCGAGTCAATGCGTAGCCAGCCCAGAGTTGCTCTATGGGGCGAAATATGATCACCCCGACCCAAACCTAATACATATTTCACACATGAATTTTGCAGTCTTTGTAGTCTTTTTTTCAACTCTTGAGATGCATAAAAAAAATCACCGAGCAGTAGTCCAGATGAGGGAACAGTAGAGCGGTTGCGAGATTTTTACGCAAATTCTCAACATGTGTATTTGCTCACCGAGCCTTCTTGAGGAAGTACGTGTGTGTGTATTTTACCGTACAAACAAACTGCACACGACTCGTGGTCACAACCTTCGTAGGACGTTGTCCTTAATGAGCGATTGCCTATATAGTCACGACCCGTTTAATTGATCCCCGCACCTCAAAGTTGAGCCCTTCCACAACGCCTTGTGCTCCATTCGCCATCCTTCTTCAGGCTCTACTTCACTCGTTCTTTGCATTGGCTCGTCCTTGTCGTTTCTTTTTATCACTTCTTGTTTCAATTTTCATCTTATTGTCATATATCTAGCGGTTACTTGTAGTTTCTTTATGTCACGTGCTTGACATTTTATTACCGGACAGGGTTATGCTTGTCATATTCGTGTTTGTGATACAGGGCTTATCTTGAAATTGAAAATTTCCATCAAGACTTCTATCAGAAGGTATCTCTATTGAAAACAACTTTCTCCACCCATCCACGTACTCAAGTGGCAGATGAAAACAACATCGTTTCCTTTGATGGGAAATAAAACTTTTAAACCAAGAACCGATTCATAAAATCAATAAAGGAAACTCAATTATAATGAAAAAAAAATTTCTTTTCAATTTTCCTGTACAAGAAGATTTATCAAAAACGCTTTGCGAAATCTAAATCTGCAAACTTAAATTAAGTACAGGAGGAAATTAATCTAAACTCGCTTAGTTGGAATTATGTACCACCGTCGGCCAGTCCATTCAGTTGTTACAAACGATGACTAAAGACTCGCACTGAAATTTCTTGTTATAACACAGATATATCTTCCTCTTGTGCGACTCCTCCTCCTACTCCTCTCTCTCTCTCTCTCTTTGTCCCTTCCTTCGTCAAGTTCACTAGAGAGAACATACACACGCATACATGCTTGCTTAGCCCAAAACTTAGACCAACTTGAGTGTAAAATCAAATGTTTATCTTAATGATCGAGTTGGAGTTAATTAACTCAACTTTGACATGTGTCCGTCTAAACGAAATATTTCTTTGGTATATTCACAGACTTTATGAAGATTTTAATAAGTATAAATAAAATAAGAAATAAAATAAGCTTGTCCCTTGACTTGTTAGAGCCAACATTAACATTTTATTTTAACTTTATTTTAAAATAATGAAAAATGGTTAACTATATTTTTTAAAACTGATATTTGAAGACGAAAAACCGATCGATGTTTTAATTATGATACTAGTACGTTTGTACGCCCTTTATAATTAAAGTGTCAAGAAGTGTCCAAGTGACTTTTCTCTTGGCAAGAAATACCTTATTTTTCACAAAGTGTTACGTTATTTTGAGCCCCTTAATGCGCAAGACTTCCCTAATTAAGTAATGAGCGCGCAAGTAGTCTCCCTCTCTTCGCGGCATGATTAATTAAAATTCAGTTTTCTTTGTGAGCCAGCAGCGCGCGCTAGCTCGCCTTCTTTTGTCACTTCTCGAGGCAGAAAAAATATTGACAGGCAGCTGCCATCCTCCTTTTTTCCTCAGCAGCTCGCACCTAAAGTACGGAAGCGTACGATAACTAGGTATATCAAATTTTTCATCAACGCCGCCGTAGTGTAACGGGCCACAAAGACACATTAAATTCCAGCTAATTGCGAAAGAAGTCCGCGGTCACAAACGAATATCAACGGCCCATTCTCGCACTTTCTCCGGCCGCGGGTCATAAAATGAAGAGAAATTCATCGAGCGCGTTTTATCAGGCGAAAAACGGAAACGTATTAATTTCAGCAAAATTCAATCAGCGAGCCAATATAATGCCGCTCGAATAAATCAGGGAATAATTTTATGGCGTTCTCCTGCTGTGCCGCCGCCGCCGGCGCGCGATTTGAATCGTTATTATACCGCTTTCCATAAAAATCACAAAGGCATCAAACCTTAGCACGACGTAAAAATCCTCTCCACTAACTCTGGCACAATCCATCGCGATACAACCGGGCCAATAAAAACCATCGTCAAGTCGAGCGTAAAATCTTTCAGGGACATGGCACCTTCGCCTGGTCAATCTCGAATATTCAGCCAACAACACCGCTTTCGAAAAAAAGGAATGTCACAGGGAGTAAAACCGCAAAAAGCGCTAGTGAAATTTTCACGAGCGCCAAAACCGCACACCGCAATGAACTCTTCCTCGCTCCGTATAACAAAAAGATATTTCGCACAGAGGATTATATCCATGACGCTATTCATCAATGATGGCGCGTGCGCGCAAGGACGGTACTGGCACACAGAGCTAGCTGCCTTCGCACACACTCTCTTTCTCTCTTTTTATTTTGCGATTCCAGAAATAACAAAGTTTATGGCGGCAGCGCCGCCGGCTGGCTTATAATAATAACGCGCCCCGTCGCTGCGGCGAGTGTAAAATAATAATAATACGCGCGCGCGCGCGCAGGCGACGATGCGCGAAGGACGTTGGAGCGGGACGACGTTATGTGCACCCGTATAATATCGCGCGCGGATTTATTGTGTCTTAGTCTGGGGGATGCGTTTCGGGCCGGGACAGGGGCTAGTATTTTTCGCGATATGAAAGCACAGAGGAAGTATTAGTTTCGCTGATGGCCGGTAAGCCGCGCGAAACGCGAGCTGTATAAGATTTTAATAAGAAGTCTTCGCTGAGTGCAGTTATGCTTATGGGCCATATAACCTGAGAGTAATGTGGGAGTCTGTTATTGATTATTCGGAGTGATTATATTTACGCAGGTAGTTGGAAGCTGCAACTTCTCCATTTTCAACATTACGGAATAATAAGAAGTTTTAAGCCAAAGTATGTGAAGCTGTAACTTGACTTTGATAACATGAAATTTCGTTCTTTACAGATTACAATAACCTACTTATTAAGTAGCAGCTATATAGGCCTGCGGAAAGTTTGCATTACTATAGTGAAATAGATTCCACAAATAGATATTTCTGAGATATTTTGCGCATTTCATATACTACGTACATGCTACTTGCTACATTCAGCAACTTTAACTAGTTCTCAGTGCGTTCTAGTGTAAAGTCCTAAACATAATATATTTTACTTGTTTAATATTGTTCTACTGTATACATAAACAAGCTCTTCAAAAGCTTTCTTTATGTGTATAATTTGAAAAAACTAAATTAACCGTAAATTAAATCACTCGACATATACGGCAAGAATTTAAATCTACAAGAAATCAAATTTGTCCTGTAGCTAAAAAAATCAAAGTATAATTTTAATTGTGACGAAAGCACTTTTTAACTTAGGTGCAGATAAGGAATCGTATTACCGGCTCTCGTAGACACCGCATCCTTCCTTTCTACCATCTTGTAAACAACGCCACCATCGCCGATAAAACCTGCCCGGCCGCGCGCTTGCACCACGGAAAAGCTTTCTCTCCCGCCCCTATACTGCTCTATCGAGGAATTTACTATGCGCACCGCAACACACTGAATTACGAATGGCTCGTTAATTACTGCTTGCGCACAGCACACACGCGCGCGGCCGACTCGCGCGCTAAAAGAAATCCGAGTAATGCTGTTGCGGATTGCGAATTATTCGCTCGGTATACGCATAGGCGCTGCGATTCGAAATTATCATCGTCATCATCGGCCTGGGGAATGTTGATTGCGATTCCCTTTTTTCCGCCCGCGTGCGCGACAAATTGAAACCCCGGCCCCCGATTACGCGCGGTAATCCCCCGTTTTACGCCACGGCATTATGTGTATATATATATAGGTGTTCGTTTTTACGCGCGCGTATCGTCCTTTAAGGTATTATCGGCGAGGCAGTCGATGAAAATCGGGCGCGCGAGATACACGAGGCCGCCGCGGGCAAGGCAGTCTTTTACGGGGCTATCGATATCGAGCTTCAATTTGATCAAGTGGAATAATTTGCGTCGCGAATCTTGCAAATGGGCTGAATTCGTGGTGGCGTATAAAATATAAATGTAAGCGAAAAATGAATTTTTTACTTTTCAAATACGAGGAATAAATTGAAAAGACTATATTTTTTAGTTTTAAATTACATGTGAAATACAAAATTTAATTAAAAACTTTGCTGTAATATTCTACTCCGTTTTCAAAAATATGAAATGTGAGCTAAATTTTAAAAGTATTTGATTGAAAGTACGTATATTTATTAAATTTTCAAGTAAAATCTAATACATTCGTAACGTTGAGCATCCTATAAATATTCAATAGCGTGTATACATACTTAGATAGAAGAGTCAGAATCACTTTTGTCTAGAAGCCCTTTTTATTGCATCAATTTTTATCTCAACTTAACAGAATTGGATTTGAAACCTTTAACGTTTTAAAGCGAATTTTCACAACAATTCCAACAGCTTATACGAAGTTACCAGGCTTCAGAAAAATAATATCTAAATCAAATTATGTTCTCTCATTCTGCGAAAAATAAATCCAATCTATACAACATTTATGAATAAGAATGTAGTATAAGATTAGGTTAACGGCGAGCCCCATCACTCTTCTATCTGTTATTGACGTTGAATAATCATTCGCAGTATGGTATTTGCATCCGATTACAAGAGCCGATGATTAAAATATGCTCATGTAATTTTGAAACCCTCTATAATCACTCCCAATACAATCGCATACAAAATGAAAATCGTTGCGCATAAACGAGCGTCGCAGTCTCGACGCAGAGGTATCTCTCTCTCGTAACATATATATTATACGTATATCATAATTCAGACAAAAGTACACGTCGATGTATCGTTAACAATGGGGACCGAGCGCGCGTAAAGTGATTATAACTTACGCCTGCATGCATCAAATCCATATATGCGTTCAAAGCACCTCGCTTACGCATGGATTGATTAATATTAAACAGTTGGGAGCGCTCCAGCAATCTCATTGGAAGTATTGTTGGACTTGGAAGTTGAAATACATACAACGCAAATATAGACTTCTTATATTTGTGACTGGAGATTGAGAAAAAGAATTTTACGGCGATAAAATCTTGTATTATTTAAATGTAAAATCAATGTTATTGTAGACATAAAATCTAATAACCATAAAATACTAGAGATTTTCTAATTTCACAATATTTTTCAGTTATCCAATACAATCGCAGCAATTTAAAATCTACAAAAATTTTGCAGTAAAAGTAACATTTACCAAAATCATTTTGAATCTTGGGCAATTAAACGGAGACTTTTATTAAAATAATTTTCTCTGTATCTGAATTTGAAAATATAAATTTTCAAGTTAAAACTAATATCTGGTAAGTAGAAAGAAGTACGGGTACAAGTATTTGAAACTATTTTAGGAGCGCTGCCTGAAGAAGTTCCAGGACACTGTTTTACTTGGTACGAAATCCCTAACGTCATGTACTCAACTGTTCTGGCATTTAATGCTAATAAAAACTTTTCCTTATCGGAAGGTTTTGTACAAATCCCGACTGTCCTCTTAACGAGTGAGAAGTTTTTACTGTCGTTGTATGTCTATCGTGGCGCATCTCAAGTTAGAAATTATATCCCAACTAAAGCCACAGCGGTACCACTAAATAAGTTTTAATCAAATCAGTACTAAAATTGTTGATTCGTGTATTCGGCTTTCATCGATGTTTTTTGCTTTTATGGGGTAGTTTAACTTTAATTACTTTCAGAACGCGCAACAAAGCTTGATAATCGCATGTACATTTTAGAAGACACGTATGTTTTTTACCTAAAAATGTACACTACAACATAAGTAAAAATATATGTTTTAGAAAAGTAACTCCTTGACATATTGGATGTTTTGCATTCGGGATTCTTTAAAAAACATGTGAAAGCTGTTTATTATAAAAAGCCATATAGGAAATAGAATTAAAGTCTTGCCGTTCTCTCCGAGCACTGACGAAATCAGTCGGCTCCCCAGTATCTCTTTCACCGCAACCACGGGTCAATTTTCTAACGCAACCAATGCATACAGCACGCACTAACCCACACATCACATCGGCGTTTTGGAAGCCAGGCCGCAGGAATTTGTCAAATCCAGCGACCGAGCCACCCCTAGCGCACACGCGCACTAATTGCAGCTACAGGCGCTTTCCGCTCGCCGACATGACCTTGGCCCGCGAAAAGCTGTTGATCGAAATGAATCAGTCGGGGGCGCGCGCAAGCGCACGCATAAAAGCCGCGCACTGCACCTCGGCGATAATTCCCGATAAGCCGCGAGCGCGAGAGTTTACTTAGCCGACCCTTGCATCTCGTTGCATGCGGCAAACTCGGTGTGGATAATGGAGAGAAGGACGGCAGGCGGGAGAGGAATCTTGCCGAGGGAAAGCCCGTTTGCAAGGATCCCCGCGGATGGACTATATTAACTTTGATAGAGCGCGCTCGGCGCTTTTTCACCCGTGACGCGCGCGGCTGCGGTGGAGATTTTCCCGCCGCGTTGGGAGGGAAGGACGCGACGACGGGCTTGATTATATACGCGCGTTTGGGGTCGATTCGATTACGGGCGCTTTGTGCGTGTGCTAATTTTATTGGGCGGTTCTGCAAATGCAGGATAGCATAAGGTAATGCGCCGTGTTATACGCGATCATTATTAATATTATTTATTTTTTTCTGCTCGCAAAACTATTTATGTCAAAACTCTGCGTTTAATTGTAAAAAGAATTTATTAAGCGGAAGTAACATAGTTTAACATTCAAATTACAATGTTTGTGTTCCTAAATTATACCTGGAAGGTACGCTTATAGTTACGCGTATAATAATAAAATACATGATAAACAAAATTACAAAACCCGCATGTGATTTATGTGATAACGATCGAAATCGTGCTTCAAATCTAGTTATAACAAGTGAAAAATATGACATAAACTGAAAATTCTTTTGCCTAGATGTATTATTTATATTTTCTTGCATTAAAAATTAAAAAATATTGAAATATTTAAGCTTTATTGTGTTTTATATTTTTATTACTATGCAAATATCATTCAGTTCTATGTAAATTTCTCGAGTAAATTTAATAAATTCAAATCAAATCCCTCTTTTGCCTTTATTACGCATAAAAATGGAAGAAGCATGTCATAATAGAGGCCCATATACTTGGGAAGACGTTTAAAAATTTAAGTCGAATAAAATTTATTAAGAAATTAAAAAATTGTAATCATGAAAGCGCAAGAGAAGTAGAACGTTCTATACATAACTTTTTCCATAATTTTAGGTAATGGCTAATCAGTTCAGAGCTTAAGAATAATTGTGCACACCCGATTCGTCAAGTCTTTTGCAGCATTATTAATGCCCTGTAACTTTTCAGTCCAGACTTTACATAATCTAAAGTCAAACATTTGCCATAGCGAAACAATCCCTAAACAGAAATGCAGACAAATCTCCTCTCGCTTAAGCTCGCTCGCAGCGACTAATCAAGGGTCCCATTAAACTCACCCAGCGCAAAAAATCTCTTTGCACTCTTTTGAGGACGAGATAAAACCGGTGTTCGCGCAAATAAACCTATCCCGTTCGATGCGCAAGACGTGCATGCGCACACGTATTCCTGAAAGGCTGTAGCAGTCAAACAGTCGTTGAGACGAGGCAAATAGACGTGACGCGCTGGTGTAGGTGTAACGAGACCAAGGAGAGATTTGCGATGCGCGAAAGCTGGCCCGCGCGTCGCCTGGGTTAATCCACGTCAGCGAGATATATCCCGCCTACCTAGTTAAGTTTCCCGGCCGCGCGCGTGTGATGCAGCCTGAGCTCACTCTTCCGATTCGGCAGGCCGTATAGCAATTAATTTCGTGATCGTATGAAAGAGACGATCCGTGTTCGACGACGGACGCAGGCTTATCGTTCCAACTCTCCCCTCCCCCTTTCTCTCTCGCTCAAGCTCGATGCGGCGGCGGTCCGTTAACGCGTGTTGACGCAAACTCGCGGCCCGTGCATTTGTACGCGTATAATGTACGCTAAATATTGTCCGTATATCCGGCCCGGTATTTACGGAGTTCGTTCCGTTCTATGGCCCAAGTTAATTGATGTGCGTTCGCAAATAGTATATGCATTGGACATTTTTCGTGTGCGCTGCCGTGTGATGTATGTGTTTTGAGACCGGGGAGAAGTGGCCGAATTTCCAGGCGAGTTTTATTAGCGAGAGTTGAAAAGTTTCCCGGCATTATTTGCGAGCGTGTTTGAATGATGACATTTTGTGATTTCAAGTGTTTAAAGCTGAACGACACGTGTCGGTATCGAAATACAGTTTTTCTTATTTATTCAGAGTAAAAAAAAAACATTTTATAAAATAATATCGATAGTTTCCAATCATGTGAATGTATGTTTTTCCATGCAATTCTTATTTCCTTCGGTTGTTACGGGTAAGAGGCTTACAATTATGAAAGATCTAAGAAAACATTAAATAAGTAAAAATAAAAATTTATAATTATACTTTAATTAGCAAGTTGAGCAAATTAATACTTTTGAAAAGCGTATTATTTGAACGGATTTTCTTTAGCCCTTCAAGTGCAGTCAGGCACTAGAATTCCAACAAAAAGAAGCCACTCAAGCACTCTCTCCCCAAGTGTAACTTTGATCGCGGAATCGTTTATCGTTTATTGCGGTAGAATGGAGATGAGCTGATTAAGCTTGCGTCGCTGCGGATCCTGAATTTATACGCGCCATGCTACCCTCTCACTCTCTCTTTCGCCTCCTATTCCCTCAACGCTTATTGGAAATCGCGTCTTACACATAATGTCCAGGCGAATGAACGATTGCATTAACCGCACGCAGGTACAGCGTGATCGCGGTCACCTCCAGACACGTGATGTATAGAGGCGCAAAAAGATGATGATCGCGCACGTGCTGTTTTTGCCTTTAATCGATATCTAGCCAGCTTTCTTTCGCGGCCGTGTGCCAAGCGCCGGCGTTGCATCGATGAGAAAAGTTTCGCGTTAATGTCGCCCGCACGAGGCTCGACTTTTTCATATTATAAATATACGCGCGTGGCCGTTTCTCAAATTATTCGCCATCGGCGTGCATTTTGCGACATGCGAAACCTTCATTTGCGCGCCCATCAAGATCGCGCCCCCGTAATTTTTCCAAGACTGACGAAAAAAAAGATCTTTATTTAAAGTTTATTAGCTTTGTATGATGCAATGCTTGATATTTCAGATATAACGGATTTGCTTTCATATAGTGTGGGTGGAACTATGTGCATTGCGGTATTTTATTTGGAGTTATAACGCAAGAACAAGTCTTTAGGGCTCTATTATACTGGATTGTATACGGCTGCACTTATGTGAGTTCACTCCATAAACACGTAATTTGAAGAGACATTACTTGCAGTAGCTCAACTTAGATCTAACCAGAGTTATTTAGGTGTTTATTCGCACCAACGATGATACATTTATAAGTGCTTTATTAAATAATGTCAAATATTTTTAAAAGCTCATGAAAAGTAAATATTTTTTTATTTCGTTATTCAAGTTACCCCCGTAAGTAAATGATTTTTCTCAACATCTTTATTAGGTACCTTGTAAAAACTAAGTAGAAATAAACCAAATAAAATACCAACTTGAAAAAATGACAGCAAGTACAGGGAAATTTGTTTTGGATATAAACTTTACTATAGTACAGCATATAATCTAACTAACAATATTATAATATAATACCTCGCTTCATTCGATCGATAAACTCACGCCATAATCATCAACTTCGCACACTTGTATCGAAATGAACTATTTTTAAATCGGTGCCAAGAATAGAAAAAGATTTTCTCATTCTCAAATTAATCAAACCGTCATGATAAAAAGCCTGAAAATCCCCAAATCTCTTCTCACCGTGGAAAAAAATTACATCAAACAACGCTTCCTCTCAGCACTTAACTCCTCTCCCTTCAAAACCGAAGATCTCAAAAGGAGGGGGGACGAACACGCACACCCTTAGCGCGTGGAAGAAATCATTTCTCGCCCTCGCTTTCGCTCGCGAGGGCGCGATAAGCGTGAAATCTGCGGAAATTGCTTTCCGGCTTCATCTCGCGCGCCGTCGCCACTTTTCCATCCTCGAGCGTATTTTTACGATCCGCGCAGATGCATTATACGTATATTGTATAAGTACACTCGGTGAAAGCAATACTGGACCCCAAGCTTTTAAGCGATTCCTCGGAATCTTATATATGCCACACTTGATTTTTGTGTACCTAAAAGAGAGATTATTAATTTATAATCGAACACGCGACCGACCGTAAGCGGATGTGTCAAAATTGTATTTGCCGAAGATCCGGCAAGTTTCCGCGGACGGGGTAAGCGGTTGATGATTAAATTTAATTATGCCAATAATGAATTGCGCATGAGCCAAGGGGGCGCGCACTCATCCCATTATAGAAATCAATCAGGGGCTCGCGAGTCGTTTTAGCGCGGCCGCGAAACAATGCCCGGGAAATAGTAGCACGTGCATGCGCGCCGATGACAAAAGAGGTGGCGGGCGCGCTTCGCGAGAGGAGCCAAATTTAATTAAATTTGTTATTGATTGTTTAATGGGCATCGTAGTAAATAATAACTCGGTTTATTTATTTAATAGCGCGCGAGCACTTTACCGACGGGTCAATTCAATACGCGGAGAACATAATCGGCAATTAATGCGACTATATAAACACGGAAAGCATGAGTTATTAGTTCCGAGGAATAGGCTCATATTTTCGTTGATTTGTTTGTGGCTGATAAATGCACTTTGCATAGGCTTGTAACAAACAACTGTGTACTGAGCTCTTCTTAATTTGTTATGGTTATGTCACGTGTTTCCTCCGTTGTGATAATTAATTATTATAATAATATTAACATATTATTCCTGATGGATCTATATTTACTCTGTCGAACAGAGAATTCATACTACAAAGCTGTTGACTCTGAAAATAACAAACGTATGTACTTGTACAAACAAATCAAATCAATCACCTGTAAAACAAAAGAAAACACCGTGAAAAAAAAGAATCGTTCAACTCCAACAAAAAGTTTTAATTCCGCCATAAGTAATGCATAGACTCACCTCATCTGCTGGAAAATGTTTGCGCATCGCAAAGCAAACAGAAAAAAGACCGCGACGCGCAACTCTAATAAAGATCGAATTAAACTTTCTCCCCCTCGCGCGCAAATGCCTCTCTATCGCTCTTTCCACTTGCAAAAAGCGGCGCATTGAAACGAAAAAAAGAGCAGACAAAACGTTATATACCAAGAGTTGTCCGTCCGTGCGTACTTCCTCACAACACACGCGCGAGTCCATAAAAAAATGCGCAAGTGCACAAGATTCTATTTTTTTTTTTTTTTTCTTTTTTTTAGTGACGCGCGAATGTTGAAAAACGGAGTTGCGACTGACTATCGCGCGTTCCATTTCCATATTTTCCACATATAGATATGTGCATATTTTTTGGACGTATATAATGAAGCGCATTATAATAACCGGGCGAAAAAAACAATATAAAAGCATAGTACAGATACACGCGTATGAGAAAAACCGCGAGCCACAGCTGTCGCGTTCTTGCTGAGAGTTGTAAAACGGCGAGACCCATATAACTGGCGCGATTTAGCTCCAACTCTTTCTCTCTGTTTTTCTCCGTCCGCTGCCAGTAATACCGACAATCGAGATGTGCACTGGGCAAAGCAAGTGCTCACTGGATCAGAGGCAAAGGAAATGCAGAAGGGCGCGAACGTTAGATTTTCGTTTATAATAGACCGCTGCGCGCAGTTGAACTATCGGGTAAGAACGCTTTTATTAGTATAATTTGTTTTACGATGGCGTTCGCGCGCGTTGAGTTTGCTTTTACAGCGAATTTAAATGGGTAATGGAAGAGATATTTTCATTCCCGAGCATGAAACACAGGGATGCTTCGATAAATTAAACATTTTCGTGTAATTCTTTTGAGCAACGATGTGGAGAATGTTTGAAATGTTTGAATGAGTAATTTTACGTTAACTTTTGACTTGCGCGCAATACAAATACCGGAAAACTTGCCTCGCGTTAATTATGTTTTTATTGGATTATTCAACTGTTTTCCATTGTTTTTTATGCCGATGTAACTCACAAAATTGCACTTTTCCGTAGTTGTCAATTCACGATAGCACAGTATTCTGTATTATTAACTTGTTTGTTGTTATAATGATATGTATTTGCCGAATATACAGCAAAATTTCATAGGTTAGTAAATCCAAAGTTCAAAATATTTTTTTCAAGACTATGCTAAGTATTGAGGCAATTCGCAATTAAAAACGATTCGGTATCACGTTTTCGAGGACTTTCTTACCTTAAGTCTGTAACATATTGCAATTCACCTGACACACTCGGAATAGTATATAGTACCGAGCTTGTTTGTATATTACATCAATTTATATATTCGATAATAATTAATTTAATATTAAAATTTAATTTTATATAATATTATTTTCATCATAAATATTTTATGTATGTTAAGTGTTTTACAACGTTATTTTATAAAATTATTATGAAAAGCTCAGTTTCAAGTTTGACTTATGCATTTGAATGAAACTGAATTAATGTTAAAAAAATTTTGTAAATTGTAGAGTAGTAAGTAAGTAACATTCATTCTAACTATTATTTTTAAAAAATTTATAATGTATCTACCTGTCTCTTAGTTTATGCATTAAAAGTATTTATTGCATTATAGGTAACTTTTTGAAATTGGAATTAATAAAGGCAGTGATTAAAATTTGTTTACTCATTAGCTACTGTTCAAAGACGCTCTTCTTTGAAACCTTTTTTTTAAACTTGTTAAAAGGCGTCCAATCATTATTGCACTAAGCAAAAAATATTTGAATTAATAATTATAGTAATAAAAAAGCAATGTTTTAATCAAATTTACGTTACATCAAGAATTCGCAAGATTTACGAACCTTAGCATATTTTTCATAAAATAGGGCGAATTCGCTAACACGATATCACATAAAAAGTACCTTCGTAAAAATAAATTGAGGGAATCTTTTTAAAAAGCATTTTAAGTTTTTCCGCTAGTAAAATTTTGATGACTCTATTTTTCGAACGTAAAATCAAATCATATTATTAGAATTAAAATAATTTTGAATTTCTTGAAAATAAGAAAAAACTATCAAATTAATTTCTCTTTTTATATTTATTTCTGAAAACTAATTATTTTAAAAACTTCCGATTCCGAATTAAATGTTTTTCACTCTCTACCAACAGCTGTGGTAAAAACGTTTATTTTTTTCTTTATTGTTTCTAATTTTCTTTAAGTATTAACTTTAATCCTTTTCGTATAATTAAAAGAATCCTTGACGAAAATTCATTAGCTAGGAAATAGACAAATAAAAATTTTCGAAAGACTTTAAGCTTTCAAAGCATAATTTAGAATAAAAAGATGTAATTACATTATCGAAAGGCTAAAAATAACTCCATATGATCTGATCCACACAATCACTGGATTAAGTGACAGAATTACATAAACAACTTGAATATTTTCGAATTTGCATATAAATTATACTCATTTCTCAGTACATTTTCTTGAGTCAATTATAAGGAAAAAAGAACGTTTTTAAAAATACAAATTCAAAATGTCACGATCGCATTGATGAGTCTATTATAATTTTGACATCTTTATTCTTGCAAACGATCAGTAATTTACGTAAAGTTATGAAGGACATACAGAAACTGTTTAGAGAAGCACATAGTATATATAATGAAAAATAATACAGATTATACTTATGATTCATAATAATTCAATTTTGCTATTAAATGATTTATTTTACAATAATTATTTTAGAATAACTTTCTAATTTGTCTTCTAATTCATTTAATCAATAAGTGTCTGTTATTATTTTCAAAATATTAAATTTATCCAAACTCACTTGTTATTTATCATTCATCATGTAGCTTGTGTTCATAAAATCGAATTTTATGCTCGGTTGCAAACATTAATGCACATAAGTAATAGTGATTGAATGTTTAAAATAAATATGTATTCGCTAATATATACTATACATAAAAATATATTTTATCGATTTGTTTCCATGAAGTCAATCCAATATCAATACTACCCTCTTCTTTGTCGTCATTAATATTAAATTCTCTTACTTAATGTGATTACATTTTAAGTGAGTGCATGCTATTATCCTAAGCACTTTCGTATAAAAAATAAATGACATGACATAACAATGTCAGACGAAATTTCGGAAATGTACAAGGAAACATTTTTCATCTCTCAAAAAGAAAATAAACAAAGTCAAATTGAGGGAGAGGTAAAAGTGAGAAGAGCCATGGAGAGCCATAGAGAGAGAAAGCGAGAGGAATTGAGGAGTGCCCTTTTCCAGGCCGCGTGCGCGCGCAGCGACACATCAACGGACGTCGACAACAATTACGTCGCGAGGGATCGCGAGCGCGCTCACTTTTGCTGCTCCCCTCGCGCTCTTTTTCGAAAGTGAGCGACTCCAATTCAGCCGGGGAAAATAGCCTTTCATATAGCTTTTTTCGCGCCAGCTCGCGACACATACACACACATACCCCCTCGGTCGAGAGCGGCCGGCTGAATGCGTTCAATTACGTATTTCCGGGTTAACGAGACCTATTGAAAACGCTTTTCGTTACGATATTACGCGCAAGATACGAAGGAGAGAGGGAGAGAGAGAGCAGTAAAATATTACGCGGACATCGAAACATTTTTCGCTCGAGCATGATTCACTTATTAGCGGCGCAATCAGAGCCGCCCAGCCTTGAACGCGTTTTTCGCGAATTTTCCCTGGACGTGTGTGTGTGTATATATGAGTGAGAAAAAAGTTTGCGTTTATTATTTACCGCGGGACGTAAAAAGCGCGCGCTCGCAAAGTGCGTTTCAGAAGCCCCCACATGTTGCTCTCTGGATACGCGTATAGCGACGGTGAAAAATTCACTACGACCGCTGTGAGAACGAGTTGCGCCTTCTTTTATTATTTTTCCTTTTCCCTCTATCTACATCAGAGTATATTCATCATTTATGATTAAAATATTCGCTCGTTGTTAAAACGATACACGCCTGCGCAACATTGCGTCTGTTATAAGCGAAGAAAGCGTTCGATCGCGCTGGTAATTCGTTTGGGGGCCGTTTAATCGTATTCAAACGCATCGGGAATTAGTATAAAGATTTAATTATGAATAATCAAGTTACGCTACTGCTCGCGCCTGCAGAATAAACCGCGGATTTTATGGAGTGCACGCTGATCCAATCAAATTAGAATGGATTTGATAGCGATGATTTTCCCAATTTATTATTGCTTGAATTCATTAAAACAGCACGGGTTCAGGGTTCATCAGGTAATTTTTAATTTGATTTCCCAATAAGAAAGTTAGACGAGTTGATTAAGTATTATAAAAGCAAATTTATTTTAAATAAATTATTGAACTGTTATTTAAGGTAATAATTTCATTTATTAACCCGGAAAGACTCATACAACAATTTTGTTCCACACAATAATAACTTGATAGAATTAGAAAAATATGAAACTGGATCTTAAAACAGATAGACACTTATTAAAAATAGCATACAATGACAATATAATTTTCTTTTCAAACGCGAACAGTTTCTATAAAAATCAGTTCCAAATATATTTAAAGTAATCCAAAACAAAAGGTTTTCACAAAAGAGCTTTTCTAAACAATTCGCTAAGTTTGTACGCCGACAACAAAAACCATTTGATTCGATAAAACTTTGCAACCAAAAGAATCATTGGTGAAACAGTAAACTCAAATGATCAAACTAAAAGTAAAAACATCGAACACCATTAACGCCAGGTGCGCGCTAAAATTCGAGCCCACATTATACAAACGTTCAATAACACCCTGGGAAACCAACCACTGTCTCCGAAAAAATCTCCATCCTCCATCAAATAGTATGAGATAAAAAAATGTGTAATCCGAAAGGTACTCACTCGGCTAATGTAGATGCAGTCCCTCTCGGAAAAAAAGTTGTGCGTCGCACCTACTGACACTGGAGGGCAGAGCGGAGAGGAGCGAAGCAGAGCAGAGACTCGGCAACACGCGCGCAGCTTACACGAGAGAAAAAGCTGCGTTGCACGACTGTATGCGAACGAGAGTAAGCAAATTAGTATCTGCGTGTGTGTTTATATATCAATGTATATGTGTGTGTGTGTGTATACGTGCGTAACGCGTGGCTCGGCGGGACAACACAAAGTGCGCGCGGCGCGGGCTAGCCCCGGCTCTTTATACCCCCGGAACTCTTGCACCTGTGCTTGCGCAGAGAGAACTTGCGCGCGCGCGCGCGCGAAGCTGCTGTGCCGCGCTAGCTCCTCCCCCTCTCTCTCTCTCTCTCTTGCCCTGCGTGCGTGTGTCCCCTCTTCTTCTCGCGTATATATCAGTGACGCGAGAGGTCGCGCGCGCTTTTATTTTCAAGGGACATGATTTTTGCAACGAAGCCTGGCCACCTGTTCGCTGAATGGGGGTCGTGAAGGTAAGATCATTTTCGGGGGACATAGGTGAAGGTTTCAGAAGTGGTTTTACCTGCTGTATACAGTTGATATACGAGGGCAGTGATGATTTTGATATTTTTTTTAGTCGAAAAGGGAAATTAGCGACCCTGTTATCTACATGTTGTCTCCAAAACTTGTTAAGGACCAAGTTATTTGTATATTTTATAATAAAAGAACTTCAAAATATGTTGATAGAGAATAAGTAGAGAATCACGTATTTTGTGATATTTACAACCTCTAACTCAATTTTTTTATAATCAATTATCTTAAACTTGTACGTTCTAATAATAAAATGAAGTTCGAAACCATTACATGAAAGTAGTCTCAAAATGTGATTTCGAACTATTCCAGTTTTATTTATCAGTTAAAGTTAATTATTTTAGAAACTCCAATTTCAAACGGAAAGCTTTTTTACTCGCCATAAATAACTACGGCACTCCAAGCTTTTAAAAACAAAATCACTTTTTTTAGTGAGCTTCGACTGAATGTTATCCTTGAAATTTTCAGTTACCAGAAACGTATGCATGTTCAATATTTAAAGCAAATGTTCACAATACGCAGTTTTTGTTATGATTCTAAACCTAAAAGCAGAACGAACTGAAATTCCCTCTACAATTCACTACTACTCCATAGCAACTTAAAGATTCACTAAATATAGAAATTAAACGAAAAGCTATATTAGTCAGGAGATAAAAAATATATTTATATTAAAAATAACTTTCAATAATAATACCAACAATTATAGAAATACCAAAAGAATTTGATTTTAAAGATAACATACATGCATATATAAAAAAGACTATTCAACTGATGTTTTGATATTATATTTTTTGAAACAATATCCACGCCAAATATCCGACCCTTCTGTGATTAAACAGTAACAATGAACAAAATATGAATTAAATTGTTATAATGCAACCCAACATATCAATTTCGAAAATTATGAATTTTAATGAATTGACTAGCAAACAATTACGAATCGTGACACGAGCATCCTCCTTTACAATAATAATAACATTAAAATTCGCGCGATTAAATTATTTTACAATGCTAAATTGCCGCATTTGATATGCAATCAATACTGATTAACATTTGCGATACCTTAACACAATTGCTCGCGTGAGCTATAGGTGAGCACATGCGCGCACACGACACATAACGTTGACCGCATCAACACAAGCTTGAATATACACACACACACACACACACAACGGAAATAACCTGTTACACGGTCTTACTCCAATGAAAATAATACCAGTTTTTCTTTCTGCTATTCTCATCTTTTTTTTCTCATTTCACCGCACTGTACCGTATTTTCACAGTATATTACTTCTTTTACTCGCTATTCCTATCCTTTGCGCTTTTTTCTACCCCTCTCTCTCAGATACACTCTTCACTTTGTTTTCCCCTTTTACACTCTTATTTTTTCCTCGTACTCGTGCTCTCTCTCTCACACACACACGCGCACAGAGAAGCTTCCGCTATTCTACCTCTTCCATACATACTCTTTATTGCATCCTTCTATCTCTCTCGTATTTAAAACACAAAGAGCAAACGCACACACAGCAGCTCACAGTCGGTCGCTTGAATAAGTTATTTTTCAATTAGTTTACCGCTAGGCTCGGCGCGGCTCAGGCGCGCGCGTTATTTCGAGCGCGAGGTGTCGAACGTACGGCATATAATGGGATCGTGTTGATTTTGAAAATTCGTCGAGCGGTACGTGGCCGCACGCGCGGAAATGCACAAAGGGGAAAAGTGCTTTTGTACATTTGCGAAGAGGCCCTGCGCTGGAAAAATGGCTCGCACGCACGTTTGCGTGCAGCTTCCGCGCTCGTGGGTTTATATTCTGACTTTTTTGTTTGACGACGCCGAAGTGCGACGAGTTCGTCTTTTTTTTCTGAGTTTGGGGAGTGGGATGAAGGATGATGTTTACGTTTAAGTTTACCTATCTTTAAGAATTCCAAGTATACGAAGAGCTTTAAGAGAAAGTTTTGAATGGTATTATTGTGTTATTGATCAGATTCTTGGGTAATCTTCCAAGTTTGCGCGAAACTTCTCTAATTAAAAATTACGAAGATAAATTACTTAAATCGTCTGAAACGTTTTGAATATTTTAATTATTCACTGGAATTTATTAAGTGATTTAAACTGCAAAATTTATTTCTATATGATTAGATATTTAATTCTAACGGGTATATTCAGCAATTTGTTTCATAAAATAGATGTTATCTTTCTTATCAAAGCATTGACGTCAATACAATTTTACAATTTTCTTCAATTACGATATAACAAATGGAAAAATTTCAGTTTTCATTACTATAATTTTTTATTAGTATCTTCCTTAATAAAGAAGCCTCTAGTACTTTACTAATTTTTCTGTTTTATAATGTCAAATATATAAGTATTCTTTAACTTACAATAGGCGGAGTGGTCAGTGTGCTAGATATGCCAAAACCAGCATTCCCCACTCTCCAGAAATGTTTCATCTTCTTGAGAATATACTAAAAGTCTTATTTCAATATAGAAAGTGAGAGTATTCTTTAAAAATTATTATTCTAAGTAGTTGCTTATATAGTATATTTTACATCATCCCGAATTCTAATGAGTGACATAACGAATAAATAATAAAAGAAAAGGTATGACAAATAAAAAAATTACTCATGTGTTTGTAAATAATTAATGAATAAGCAAGATAAAAACTCTGAACATCATGTTTTCTCAAATTGACGTGACATAGACGTGTTCATACTATATTTTTCCGAAAATGTTTGATTCTGTATAGTAATGAATTATATGAAAAATTTATTGATTCACCAGAATTAATCATATGTTCATTTGCTCATTCATTAATCATCTGTATGACGGATCATTTTGCGAAAACCAGAAAATTCTGCTGTAAAATGAATCGCACGTGGAGATTCATATACGACTAAATTCTTTAAAGTCTTTGGTTTATTTTACTTATCAATGTCTTTTTCATACAAATTACGTTTTAGTCTTTAAAATAGATTAATAATAAAAATATAAGTTGAAGCTTACTTATTGTTAGTTAATTAGTTTTTTTTAATTATAGTTATAAAGCTACTGGTCGCTTGTAGTTTTTTACTAGATAAAAATGAGATTTCTCTATATTTGAAATAAATGTACCTTATTGTTACATTCGAACTGCTTAAAACTAATAGTTTCATTCTCGATCTCTATGACAGTTTCTAACAAACCCAATTTTTCAAACTACAAATCACCTCGATTTGCTATACTCTTTTCATCGCAATTTATCGAAAAATACACATCCTCTCCTTGTCCCCGCGCCTGAAAGAAGAGTCACGCTGTCTGTCGAGCGAACATTTTGTTCCCTACACCACAATTCTCTCTCCCTGCCTCTCTTTCTCTTTCTGCTTCTCTCTCTTTCTACGTCTCTCTGTCTCTCTCTCTCTCTCTCTCTTGCTCGTATGCACACCAGACGTCGCGTATTAGAATCGTGCCACGTTTCCGCAGTATCGGCCGCGCTTGTAAATTTTATGTTACAAGCACGAGCGCCTATATATTTGTCCTACCATCGCCTTATTCCTCTGTTTTATGGACCAACGCACCTGTTCAGGAGAACAATGAAGAGGCGCAGCGTAATTATGAAGAGATCAGGATTCTGATCAGTCCGCACGTTGCTGAGTACTTAATTCGATTTTGAGTTTATGATATTTAATCTAACGTTTTTACTAAGCTATTGTTTTGATAAGGTTTAGATAGAAGAAAATAATGACGAATAAAGTTGACAATTCGTTGAATAAACTTTTGGAATTTTCTAAATATAATTTTCTAAATAGATAATATGAATAATATGAATTTTATAAGTAATATTTTCACAATGCAAACAATTACATGCATTGCAACCCCGTTTTATACACATTTCGTTGAAGACGGTAATGTCGTCATATGTTGTTTATATGGAGAAATATGAGCAGTAAGCCAACTTATACCTGTGGCCATCCACTGCAAAATTTCCTCGCTTACATTAGAATAGCAAGAGTACAATTTGCAACATATCATTTCACTTCGCATTTAGAGTTTCGAAAAAATAAAAAATATTATATTCAAATTAATTTAACTAATTTTTATAAAATGTAATATTGAATTTCATTTTAAAAAAGAATATACACAGCTAACGTTCCGCACATGGCTGATTTCAAATAATTACACAATCATACACCTTATTATTTTTTATTTAACATTTATTTTCTAAGAATCGTGCAAATTGACTATGACGTCCATTCCATTCTTATACAAGTCTAATTAACTACAAGTCTCGTAAAATCAATAACTACTAAATCTCGATGCAACACGCTTCATTTCTTTTCATCGTATAAAATCAATAGATTTTTTAATTTTTTCGTGCATAATATAAAAATTACTTCATAACCTGAATTTAATCAAGCTTCAATAATGAAATTAATTAAATTTACTGTTTCAATCCGTAATTATAAAGGTTGTAAATAAATATGCATAGTCCATTCAACCTTAAAACTAAAAATTAAAAAGAAAAATGAAGCTGCATTTGAGACACAAATAATTGAATTGAATTAATTATTTCTCCTTCCAGTAGCGCATACAAATTAACCCGCGTCAAAAGAAACGCTTTTCTCCTGGCCTCGTCGAAAAAAAGTCTTCTATTTACAAAGATAGTGACTTCTCTCACACTCCGAACGTCATTCTTTTCTCCGGTATGAACAATTCAAATTTTTTCTAATTAACGCTTATCATTTCGTCCGAGATAATTAACGTTTCTATCAAGAGGCCGCGGGACTCGGTGAAAAAGTACGATTAATTGCAGGCGCAGACACGACGATAAACCCCCGCTTCGATGTTGGCTCGATACCGGAAAGGATAATCTATGACTGCATGTGAATTCACCTAGAGAGTTAACGAGGGAAACAGAGAAACTTTTCCTTTTTCAAAATTTAATCGAGTGAAATAAGCGCGGGATGCGAGAAATTGCGTGTAGCCCAAAGTTGAGCGGCGAACAAGTGGAAAACTCGATGTGTACGAGGCGAAGTCTGTTGTTGTCATAAAATCGCGCCTCGAGGGGGAAGATTCTTCGGCTTTTCGACGGGAAATTCGGTGTACTGATGTTTGTACGTCTTTTGATCCTTACGAGAATGCTCGTGGCGCTTACTTGGTAAAAGTGTAAATCATGTTGTGCTTTGTTTGGTCTTTATTTTCTTGCCATTCGAGGTTTTTCGTAAGAAGAAGTGGTTTACTTTCAACATATTGGAAGAGGAAAGTTTAGATTCTCTTTTGACTCTTTTTCTTCATATTAAATAATATTATGTCATGCAAATAAAAATTTAGAATTATGTATTCGAGTTTGCAGAAATGTTTGTTATTTCGAAGCAAAACCAGGTGGTTACATAAAAGCTCAACTCATTCTGATATTTATTTTATGCTCATTTTTAAAATGACAAAACTTTAAATCTAACGAAAGGACTAAATAACATTTCAAAATAAAATCATTTCGAGTACAGGAATAAAACAAATAAAGCCATACCTTCCGAACCTGTTTCTTTTTTCTTATATCACGAACTAACTCTTTTAAGGAAATCTTGTATTTCTCTGAAGTAATCAAGATTTTTAATTCTGAAAAAAGTAAATAAAAGTTCGTTTTAATCCCATTTTTGCTTTGAAAGTTTGGTATAGGATATTTCTCTGTTAAATGACTGGGGTTCGAAGAAAGAATTTCTTTTTTACTTTCTTATTACTCATTTGACCACATTGGTCTTATTTCAACTTGATGTACCACTAGCAGTAAGTATACCGTGGGCCTTTCCCCCTTTATCTTGTACTTATAAATATAAATTCTTTCATTTCTGTTAAGCAGTTCTTAAAGCCATTTTACTTGAAGTTTGATAGAATTAACTCGCTTATAACACATACGAACAATCGTTAAATCAAAATAGTTGAACCGACGAGCAGCCTTTCGCATCGTTGCAAGGCGGGGAATCCGTACGAATTATCATACCGGAACTTCAAATGACAACTATATATAATCATAATAATCTGGGGAATGACATTCCACGTGAATTGATTTTCGATCAGCGCTAGTACGAAATCTTACGATGCTCATCTGAGAACAGAAAGCTTGTCGTCAATTGCAGCCGCGTGATAAAATGAGGGAGGTGGGGGGCAAGAGTTGTGCTCGAGGAATGCATTAATTAAAATAGTCTAGTTAGCTGGGAAAAACTTTATTATCACGGGAGCGCGCGATTACTAATTTAGAATCGATCCTATTACTGTATTGGATTGTTATAAAAGGTTCATTGGCGATTGAGTGCTATTCTGGTATTACCCCGTGTTTGTCTCGAGGAAAGAATATTAGTATTTTGTCATTACTTCTTTGGAAGAACTGCAGAGATTACATTTTTTACACTGCGCTGATACCTTTGCTTCTACCTGCAGTATTGTCCCTAAGTATGATTAAGTATTCCACGACCATTTCAGTGTAAATTAAGTAAACGTTTTTTGCCAAAATTAACTTTATTTCTACACAGTTGGAAATAGTATCCGGTTTTGACACAAATTTTCTTCAAAAACTGAATCAGTAACACACATTCTATCAAAATAGTATCAAAATTGCACTCATGAAACTAAATATACAATATACAGTCAACAGTTACGATCAAAAGTAACAGTCATTTGTGCAAGTTAACTCAGTTCATCACTATTTAAGTTCTAATACTAAACTCAATTATACAAACATTTTATGCAAATAAAAACTACTATTCCGATTATTACACGCACAATACTTACAATTATTAATACAATAATGATAACACAAATAATCTGATTTATATTTTTTACGAATAAAAATGGAAAGTGAGCACAAGGGATACGCGTCTGAAAGCTAGTCATTAAAATATTAAAGTATTAAACTATTTCACCTACCGTTAATACGGGAATTTGTTATCTTATTTTATTGTTATTGAAGATAAGATAATAATTACATAGAGTGTTATATTGTACTACTAAATGTATTAGAATTATGTAAATATTGATTGTAAAAAAGCATTATCTAATCTTCGTATATGTATAAGGTATCTTAACGGCATACGTATAAGATATACTTTCATTCCAACTTTTGCCATTATATGAATACTCGCAAAACCTTAATTTGTATAAGGTGTAATTCGAGGTTATTCGTTTACTCGTAGATGTCCTTGTCTATACATTATGAAAAAGCTTAATTAAAAATATACTATAAATTATTTCAAAATTTTCAAAATCATTTTCACTTGTTTACAATAGAATTTCATTTCTTAAAGTCCAGATTTTATTTTCTAGTTGATTGTATTTTAATATATGTTTAATGCATTTTGCTCGATTTTACCTGGAAAAAGAAATGAAAAACTTTGTTGGATTCAATTGGCCAAATCAACTATGCTACACGTGACGGAACATATAGTCAACGCGATCTTTTTACATTTTGGCTTCGTGTGAAGTCAATATCACTTCTAGGACATCCTCCTTTAGAGCTTTTTCTAAACATACAGGCAGAAACATATAACAAATTTTCCACTTCATATGGCCGAATTATAAGTTTCCCTTTTTTACAACTGTGTTCGAATTCTTTAAAACTACTTTTTTTTCTTTTTCTATTCTAAATTGACTTCTATAAACTATTTTGAAGCAAACTTAACGTTGCAAAAATTTCAATTATTATAACATCAATCACAATGAACCGGAAAACCTGCACAATAAAAACACGGTACCATCAAACAGGCTGCTAGGGCGATAAAATCATAAATGATAAAACTTGGAATTGAAAATATTCTCTCGAGAATCCGGCCGATGAAAGAAAAAGTCCATCTTGGCGATTAAAGGCTAAAACACGGAGAAAGGGAGAAGAGAAGTAGAAAAGGCGAGAACGAGGGTCGTGCGGCACGAAGAGAAATGGCCTTGCAGCGCATACAATATATAAAACTAAGATTGATCGAGTAGCATCAATATGTTTTTTCTTTCTCGCTCTGGCCGCCGAAACACAAAGTCGACCAATTCCTGCCATCTTACGCCCCTCTCAAAAAGTCTCGAATCTCTTATGCAAACGCCTCCTTTATTTTTCAGACGAAATCGCTCCCTTGAGTCGAACGGTTATACACGCACACACGCAAACAGACACGTGTATACGCACACACACGCACAGACACACACGCACACACACAGTCATACGAGTACACTTGGTATGCGTGCATGAGTGGTTAGGTAATTTATTGGTGAGAGTTGGATCAGTGGCCGAAAAAGCCAATATGGCGGAAACACCACACATGCCCGGTTAATAATTAACCCGACCTCGGAGCGCAAATTTTCATGAAAGTACTCTAGGCAGGCTAGAAGATACACACGTATACTACAAACAACAAGAAAAACCAGGTTTGGTAGGTGTGCTCGAAAAAAAAATTTCAAAACTACATTTACGGTTTCGTCGCAGATTTCGCTGGATTTGCACATATATGAGCAATTTTCTGGAGAAAGTACAAAAAAATGGTTCCAAAATAAAAAATTTTTTTTTTAATTTTGAGGCACACTTCTGTTATAAGTTTTTTCTTGTTATGTAGGTCCTACAGTATATGAGAAAATTTTCGAACAGTCGAAAACGGTGACACAGTTGTACACGCATATCAATTTTTGACGAAAAGTGGTCACTGATGATTGACCAATAGCAAGCTATGAAAG
>UXGD01002557.1:0-25319 GCA_900474315.1 Torymus auratus | reverse complement strand
TTATAAACAAGGGCAATCTGACTGCCATTAATATTAAGTAATTTAATTTATAAGACTGTAAGACCGATGGAAAAATTTTTATCAGTAAAAATGATTACGGCAACAAAAATTATTAATAATTATTATAACATACAGTCAAAGAAAACTAGCCATAACGATACTTAATTATTTATAATAAGAAATATGTAAACACCCTTCGTTTATTAATGATCTTTTTGAAAATTTAAGAAACTTTTAACCTTTAAATATTACAAATCAATTTTTATTGAATTTTCAAAAGCAGATAAAACGGAGTTTAACAATAATTTAATAAATTTAACAATAATAAAAATTAAATTATAAACCGTGTTGAGATTATAAGGAGTATTCAATTTGTCAAATACAGAAAATACAGTCGTAAAAGGGATTAATACCCAAAAATAAAAATTTGGAACTGTTTTTTTAGAACAATAATTGATAAAAATGTATTCACAGTAATTTGTAATGCTTGTTCAGGCGTAAAAACTTCTTTTTTTGTTATTTTAAGTTAAGTGACTCTAACCGATTCGGCCAAATATAGCAAGAAATTGTGTGTCTCTGCAAACATATTTACAAAATTAACAATTACACAGTATATCTTCTTCTACTCCAAAAAAATAAATCAATAAATAAATAACTAAATAAAAAAATAAATAAAAATAGACACTCTAGGAGTGATATTGACTCCACATAAACCCAACATCTAAAAAGAGCGTTTTGACTATGCTTCATGTGTAGTTAAATCGGCGAATTGGATTGCAAAAAAGTTTATCATTTTTTTTTTCAAGGCAAAAATGCTAATTCTGGTAAAACATTTTATAACGGGGTCAGAAGACTAATATCCGCTTTATTAAATATAATCAAATGTGCAAACTAAGGGTCGAATTAATTTATCACTACAATTATAAATATAATAAAAAAAATCCATCATAAATGTCTCGTATACTATTTGTCAAACTTTTATATTTTATAAAAAAGGTAAATTATTCTTTAGGTGTATAGAAATAAACTTGATCTAAAAAGAAAAGAAAATAATTCCTTTCTAAACGTCTTGAACGTTTATAAATTTATTGAAACTAAAACAAAACAACTTCTAAAAAAATACATTTTCCATCATAGTACTGAAAGTGATAATATAATTTCTTACCTATCATGTCGAATGAATTCCACATCATGACCAGCGTGACAAGTTTTTATACAATTGACGCAAATAGCATTTCTATCAGTAGTATTACACGTTTGACAACGATAAAAGTCATGCATTGGAAATGATGTATAAGAAGATATTTTGTATAGGCACTGTCCATTGCCTACGGCTTTTTCAACGGCATCTTGATTATCGAAAATTTTATTACCTATCAAAATAAAAAAACAAAAGGATTATATTTACATTAATGATCATCTAATAATTATAAAACTTAGTTTGAAACACATTTACCTCGTATAGTAGGCTGTACACCGCTGGCTAAGCACAGGCCACCAAACCTATTGTGAAAGATTTGATTAAATTCTAGAGTGGCAGTGGCATTGTTCGTAATTTCGACACCAGCCGCAAGACCATCAAAAATTCGATTCCTTCGTAGCACCGGATGCGACTGCGTTGATATAAGCACTCCAGCTTGTGCATTTCTAAATATGTCATTTTCTTCTAAAACACCTGCAATTACAAAATAAAATAATTATTAAAGTAATACATAATATAGGGTACTTGCAAGTTTTTAAGTAATTATTATTCGTTTCACTGTCTTACCTTTACCACCATTGAATATGCAAATTCCTCCATCACGTCCATCAAATATTTTATTTCTTTTTAACGTTGGGTTACTATCAGTTTTTATCCAAACTCCAGCCATTGCGTTATCGAAGATTTCATTTTGTTCGAGTAAACCTAAGCCGCTATTATAAACTAAAACACCACCATTTTGGCCTCCCCAAATTTTATTACCTTTAATTACAGGATTGCTTCCAGTCCTGTAAGAACAATAAAAAATGTTGATTTTTTTTATTTCAAGATAGTGCGATTATTATTAGGGCATTATCGAGAGTATCGTCTTTTATTATCGTTTGACATATAGTTATATGAAATACAATTTGAAAAATCATTGAAATAATAGGTAGTTACTTTTTACAAAGATAAAAAATTTATCTTCATGCTTACTACTTTTCGAATTTTACTTTATAAAAATGTTGTATGCCATAATTGAAATAAATTTATGCCTACTATAAATTAACCGTATGAAAAAGACAAACGTAGGAAATCGTAAGAAACCGTAGGAAACCGTACAAAACCGTACAAAACCGTACAAAACCGTACAAAACCGTAGAAAACCGTTCCAATTCGGACATATTTCGTACGGTTTTTTATGGTTTCCTACGTTTTTCTACGGTTTCTAACGGTTATCTACGATTTTTTACGATTCATAAAATCCTTCGAATTGGTACCTAAAAATTGAAACGTACAAAAAGTAAGAAAATGCACGAAAACATAAGAAAATGTAAGAAAACGTACGAAAACGATCATTTCCGTAACTTTTAATGAATCTTACAGTTTCGTCAGGTTTTGTACATTTATTTGCGGATTCGTACGAGTTTATATATTTTCATACATTTTATTACGATTCGTAAATTTTTTGTGTATATAACAAATTGTTCCTGTCAAAATAGTAAATATAGGAAATTGTACAAAACTGTACGAAACCGTAGGAAACCGTAGAAATCTTGTATGTTTTCTTACGATTTCTTACGTTTGTTTTTTTCTATACGGGTACAACTATTATCATGGTAAAACCTACCTTATTTGTACTCCCGAGTAAAGATGATTAAAAATATCGTTGTCTTCCAATTTGCCGTGCCCGTTATCATAAAAATACACGCCAACTTGCTTGCCGCTGTGGATTCTATTCCTTCGTAAAACTGGCGTGGAGCCCGTCGTGATCCACACTCCAGCAAGCGTGTTTGCAAATACTTCATTTTCTTCTATGAGACCCTGTCCCTTTTCGTGCACATAAATGCCGCCGTGTTGACCATGATGGATTTTGTTGTGCCGCACAATAGGATCCGAGTTTGTTCTAATCTGAATTCCAGCGAGTGCGTTGCCGTAGATATCGTTGTGTTCTATCAATCCTCTACCCTCGCCGAAAATGTATACTCCCCCTTGGTGTCCGTTATAGATTTCATTTCGACGAATCGTGGGGTTTGAGTTGGAAGTTATCCAGACGCCCGCGAAATTGTTCGAGTGGATTTTATTATCGATAAACTGACCCATACCGGTCTCGTGCACATAAATGCCACCCGTTTGACCATGATTGATCTCACAGTGTACTACTGTTGGATTTGCACCAGCCTTCACTTCGAAGCCAGCGATTCGATTGTTGTGGATGTCATTTCCTTCGAAGTAACCGAGGCCGTTATCGAAGGTGAAAATACCGACGTCTCGTCCGTGATGTATATGGTTCCGCCGCATTATAGGATTCGCAAAGTTTTTCACCCAAATACCCGCAAGGGCGTTCCGAGAAATCTCGTTATCCTCGTACGTTCCCTGCGCATAGTCGGTTACGTAGAGACCTACATTTTCACAATCCGAGATATCGCAGTTTCTTATAATTGGATGCGCTCCCATACCGGATACGCATACTGCTGCACCCACTAAAATTAAATAAATAAAAAAAAAACGAAAATATTAACATATTTTTTCAGCTAGTAGCTACTGCAGAACAATGTACTTGAATTTTTATTACACTTATTTCGTGGGATCAAGTGTTCTCTAGAATACTGTTGTGATATTTGAATATGATCAAAGAATTGTAGTTATATGTAAATTAATTCGAACTTTTCTCGTATACAAAAGTAACCTATGCATATTAATTTTTATAACAATGTATTATATATTTTAGCATGTAACTTAGCATGTGTATGGGTACCAATTTTCTTAACATTATCTAAGTCGGTTACTAATTCAAATATGCGTGTTTTAATTTTTTTAATAAATTTGCTAACTCATTAAATGAATTTCCAAAGGTATTAGCTTAATTTGGATACGTCACACAAAATCATGTCTTTTTCATTATAGTACTTTTTATAACCGGAGCGTAAAATGGTGCTTTACGCGCAGAGTGTGACACGATCAATATATTCCGATACAAATTCGGGTTTACGCCTCGTTCTAGGTGTATAAATTTTTTACGTGACGTGATCATAAAACACAATTTAATTTTGTTTCTGTTAAAAATTGAAACTTTTTTTATTTTTTTAATACGTTAATTAAATTTTTATAATTGCATGTGAAGCTAATATAAACTAATATGAAATTACTCTACTTAGGTTTTTGAAATGCATACTTTTTACGTTATAATGATTAAGCACTGTTTTATGTAAATTTTGTAAGTTCATTGATATGTACTTGATCCTCATTAGCGTTGTAGAATTTTTTTTTTTTTTTTTTTTTTTAAATATTGAAAAATACATAGGCTGCGTGACTCATAAATTACTTTTTAACTGTACGTTGTCAATTCCTATTTAGTTAGATGAAAATGAAATAGGCTACGTTATGATCAAAATCGCTACACCTCCAAGTTACAAAGTAAAAAAAAAAGTGAAAGTCAAGTTGAAAGAATTCCTAACGCTCTAGTGTTCTATATTCTGTGATGTACTTACCGACGCTTGAACTACGAATTATGCAGTGATCAATCGTAGGACTGCAGTTTTCGTTAACTTCAAGACAATAGTGCTTGTGATGCGTCACCGTACTCGCCGCATCCGGTGTAAACTTAAGAGTAAGATGACCAGCGTAAGCCTGTTTCGCACCCTCGACGAACGTTACCGTGGATTCGCTTTCTCGTTCCAGGATTACCGATTCGGCTACATTACCAGGTGCGGCGCCTATCAAAGCCACGTTACTGTCTACTACAAGGAATTCACCACGGTACGTGCCAGCATGCAGAAATACCAAGTGTTGAGGTGGTTCTTGCTCGACGTTGTTTGGGGAAGAATTACTTGATGTTCCTCCACCTTGAAAATGAATATTTGTTATACATCTATCTGGCAGTCATGCATTTTAAAATCAGATGTACAGAATCGTTTTTTTACAAATAGAAAATTTTAAAACATAAGGAATTAATATTAATTTGAGGAATATATCAAATGAAGTATTCATGTAAAATTAAAGAAAAAAAAAAAAAAAAGAAAACAAAGTTAGTTCAAGACAATGTTAACATTCTTAATTAAATAATTACACCAGAAAAAAATAATTGATTGCTATATAGCCAATTAATATAAAAATAATGAAACAACGTTAAGTGCTGTGTAATAATTTAGTATAGTCAGAAATTAAAAATAAATCAATAACATTAATTACCTCCTGCATTTCCTCCACTTCCAGCACCACCACAGCAGTTACCCTGGTTGTTATTACTGCTATTACTAGCATTGCCAATGATGGTTGTAGAATTACTGTTATTTCGGAATTCATCAAGGTAATCCAAAGCCGTCTGGATTGTGTTGAAATATGGTAAACTCCTGCCTTTTTGTTTCACTTCTAAGTCCTGGTAGCCAAGTCGCACATGTACACCACGATATAATTGCCTGAAGCTCTCTTTCCAAGGATTCGGATATTCTGCTTCATCGGGCGAAACAAATTCAAACTTGCAGGGTGCAGGGTTGAAAAGAGGTAGGTCATATTCATAGACCTGTTGGTACAGAGATTTCCACAGCTCTGTATCATTGGCTATGACTTGGAAACGTTTGCAGACCTGTGAAACTCTACATAGATCTTGTTCCATTAAGTAGTTGAAGATAGTCAAAAGAACTTCATCAGGCAGTTCATATTGGAGGTAGTGGGCTGCTGTATTTGTATTTATTCCTGTTAAAACAAAATTAATCAATTATTTAGCTATAAAAAAAATTCATGAAAATGAAAACTTAACAATTTATGTACAAATCAGGTTACATTTGTGTACGCATATTATATATTATATAAAAGTAGGAACAGGAAGACATAAGGTAATAAAGTAATTGACTTATGGAATCAATAGTTTGTGCCAAGTTTTATTTTTAAGTTGTAATAGTAACAGTCATTACAATCATTCCAAATTACCAAAACAATACTTAAAATGTACTTAGTGTATGATTTAAATCAGTACTCTGTATAATTTGCAAAAAAATAATCTTGTACATCACTCAACCATTGAACTAATTAATTCAATAAAAAGATACACACCATCCGTAGACATAGAACAAGTCCTTCTAGGTCGCTTCCTAGCTGGAAGGGATGATGAACCAAGAGCAGCAGAAAGGCTACTGCCACCAGATGGTGGTAAAGCACTACTCGTGCCTGGTGCTGGATCTGGATGTGGTGGACTTTTACGTCGAAGGTCATATGGGGACGAATGAGAGTGGGATGGGGAGGGTGATGGTGCAGCCACTCCTGATACGCTTGGAGATGATCCCCTTCCTCCACCTCCAACTCCTCCCCCAGGAGGTATTTGATTTGATGCTACACAAGGTAGGTCGCATGGCTCAGCTGAAATTATTTAAAGAATATAAGCATCAATCTATTTTGAATATTGCACATGACTTATAAATTCAACACATATACACTTATATAAAAATTTGTGTTAAAAATAAGTTTTAAATTCAGTTTAAATTTTTGAAACAAGCTAATAAAAATTACATCATTTCGAATTTGTTATATACAAACATAAATATGGTATTGTGACTAATTAGGTAATTCACCAATACCAAAATTAACTTATCTAAATCATTTCCATCTTATCTAATCTATACCTCAAGTAGTAATTAATTAAATTAGATCATGATTTATAAAATCTTATGATTATTTTGCTTTTATCCCTGCCCTCAACGTATTTTTGGCAGTTTTGTTGAATGTCCTTCTCTACCTTCAACCCATGATGTCAATATTTTATCATTTTTGTACCACTCTGATAAGGAATTATTTATAAAAACGACTTGACTTTTAACAATTAAATGTATTTCAAATCAATCAAGACTGAAATTATGGAAAAATGAACTTTAGTCATTTATTTTGCAGTATACCAAGAAAATGATTTAATCAAATTTACATTCAATTGATATATATATGTATATATATGCACATGAAAGCTAAATACAAATCAAGTCAAATTAAAATAACCCACCGAATATTTCGACAAATCTTTTCAAGTGCTTAAAAAAGAACTTTCTATTATTATATCCTCTCGCAATAGCACTGCGATGTTGTGGGGTATATATATATATATCAGCCACAGCGCGAAACCGAGAAAAGCGGATCAATAATCATAAAATATAACCGACTAATAAGGGATCCACAGTAGGGAAAAAAGGAAAAAATGGGCGTGATGTAGAACGGTATGCAGAGCGAGAAAGATAGAGAAAGACGAAAACATACAATATACTTTTGGAGCAGCAGTACGCTTTCTACGCATTCGGTCCGCACACGTATACACACGGATATCTTGACAGGTAAGCGTATCGACGCGTCGATGGCGGCGGCCGTCAACTGTAAATTTCCCCCGAATCGAGCTCTAAAAAAAAGTGTATTTTCGTTTCGTGTGCGCGATCTCTCGCCATGTTCCCGAACAGCAGCAGCGGCGCAGCAGCAGCAGTACGCGGCGCCTCTGTACAGCGCGTGTGAAATGCGGGTTCCCCACGAGAACGGGAGGCGCGCGTGCCTCCAAGCGAGCGAGAAGGAGCGAGATTAAAAGACCGAAACTGGCTTATCATCGAAGCCAACTTTCATGACGAAATTTCACTTTTCACGCCAGTTCTCCGCCTGTCAAGAGCCGTTCGTCGCTCGACGTTCGTCCTCATCCAGCTCTCTCCGTCCCTCCCTCCCTCCCTCTCTTCCTCTCTCTCTCCTCTCTCTAGTCGCTCCCTCGGATTCCGAGGAACGAGGAAATTCCATTGGCTAGACTCATCGGCGGCCGAGATAACTCACGACGTTATACATCGACGAATCGTTAAATTAACCCGTAAAGGCCCGTTCGGTCGTCTATACCGCTCGAGCGACACAGCTGTGTCCCTCTCTCTCTCTTTCTCTCTCTCTCTCTCCCTCGGTCTATCATCGCGTCCCGAGCCTGCGCGCATGTGTACCATACGTATGCTCGATGTGTGAGTGCGTGCGTACCTACATAAAGAGAACAAAAAAAACGGGAGCGTGAGGGAGAGACGGGATACGAAGAATCGAGCTCCGTGCTCCGAAATGAAGCCGACGATTTTGTCCTCTCTTTCTCTCTCCCCTCTCTCTCTCTCTCTCTTGCTCTCTCGCCCTCGGAAAACTCGAAACTCGCCATGGCGGAGAGTCGATGGAATAAGAAAAATAAGCGCAAAAAACGGAGCAGACTGCAGTTGCCGACGCCGCTGCCGCGGTTGATGCGTGTGCAAGTATATGTGTGTGCAAAAGAGATCGACTCGCACGCGCGCTATAGCTCTTGTAGAGCGAACGCACGAGCGAGGGAGAGAGACGGAGAGAAAGAAACGGAGCTCGCCAGAGTCCACGCCTCGGAAAAAAAGGTCTCTCCAAGAGAGTGAGCGAACGAGCGAGCGGCGGAGAGAGAGAGGGAGAAGAAACCCTTTGATGTTCCCACGAGTCGCGCATACGCGGAGAGACAGAAAGAGAAAACAGCGCGCGTACACACACTCTCTCTCTTTCTTCCTCTCTCCGTACATACATGCATATTACATATCTCCGAGAGATACATACGTAGCCGCGTATACCTATATGCATGTGCAATATCGGGAGATACGCTCGTACGGGCTTGCGCGTATATATGTGCGCGCGGCGTTCGCATTAAGTAGTAGGGAGAGAGAAAATCGAAGATGCGCTTACGTCGCCGCACGACGTAGACCTCGTCGACGGGAGCAAAAACACGCCTGAGGAGGCACGCATACGGGCGCGCACGAGAGCAAGCGAGCGAACGAGCGAGCGCCGTTGTGTGCTGGTTGTATCCGACGTTCGGCATCGGAGCCCGAGTAAGAGAGAGACGGATAGATACGTATAGGATATAGAGAGACAGAGAAAGAGAGAGGGACAGAGGGGGGATACACAAAGGGAGAGAGAGAGAGATGGCTAGCTAGCTAGCTAGCAGAATCTTACCCTGGAATCGATATCAGGACCCCGTGTGCCCCTATGTCCCGGAATTTCACGGACCCCGAGGACGCGGGGGTGGGAAATACATACGAATGCTTGTGTCTGGATGTTGATGTGTCTGTCTCGGCCCACCCCTGGGGCGACGAAGTCGTGGAAACGCCAATCCGGCATCTCCATCGTCCTCGTCGTACTCCCTCTCTCTCTCTCTCTCTTTCACTCTTACAAACTCGCGGTTCCCACGGGTCTATAGAAAGAAAGCAAGGCCCAGCTAGCGGAAGGAATGTGTACGTATATACGTACACGTCTGCGTATAGCGGGTCAGGGAATTATGCTTCGGATAAGCGAGCAGCTTTGTCCGGTCTGCTTTGTAGCGACACAAATAATAACTATTCAGCGACAGGGAGGGGGGAGGGGGATTACGACGGATGCTAACGCTAGGACACTCACCGGAACTGGTCCTCGAGGGCAGGGGAATCCTGTTGGCACCTTTCCGCCTCGACCTCCTGGGGTAGTTGCGCGACGACGTGAACGAGGCGCTCGGCATCTTCTTAGCGAGTTTCTCCTCCTCGCTGCTGCTACTGCTGCCGCCTGCTCTCCTCCGCGACGAGCGCTGCCGCGAGCGAAGGGGACTGCTACGACGACGTCGACGTCGCAGTAGCGCTGGCCCCTCCTCCAATGCGCCTCCTCGTTCGGGTACGGCGCGCGGCGTACCTCGACCTCGGCGTCCTCGTCCTCGCCGTAGTTGCTGCTTCACCATGTGTCACTCACTCTCTCTCCTCAGCACCCCCCTCTCCCGAGAGCAAGCAAGCTAGCCGAGCGAGACAGAGGGCGCGCGCGCGCTCGCGCTGGGGCGCACGGGCGTGCGACGAAGACAGAGCAAGCGCGGGGCCGACGGCCACGACGTCGGACAGCGTATAGTTTCGCGGTCGCTCCCCCGGCAGTCTCAACACTATCACGAGTCCTCCCGACGACGAGGTGCACACTCTCGCCCACGTCCTTGGGCTACCGGGGCGCCCACGCACACACACGCACACACGCTACGCTCCAGCGAGTCGGTCGCGAGCGGCCATCTTCTCGTGCTCTTGCGGTCGGTCGGTCGGGGGCTAGCTGCTCTCGACGTCACGCTCTACTCGCTGCCGCCGCGGCTCTGCGCACTACTCCGCTCTCTCATTGACGGCGCTGCCTCTGCCCCTACTTACTCGCAGGCAGCTTGTCGTTGTACTGCTGTGCGCCGTGCGCGAGCCCCTCTCCTCGCCTCTACTATATATTTTACGTTCGCACACTCGCCAGCCACGACCAAGTGTAGGTATAGGTGCGTGCGTGAGACTGAGACGTCTGCCGACTGCCTGCCGCTGGTTAACACTGGCCTCTCGAACTGTATATACGTACAGAGCTTTGCGATCGAAAGAGAGAGATAGGATAGCGGGCTTTTATCGGGGACTCGTTCCCCGTGGCGCCGCTATGCGTCGCTCCGCCTCTCGGAAATCGAAATACACCAGCACACACCAGCCTTTATGGGGTATACAGCTCTTTTGTCTCTCGTGGCTGTATTGGGCTCTCTCTTTTTTGGGAGCCTAGAGCAGAGCTGGCGGCCCCGTCTATTATACCTTCCGTATAACTATAACGCGTCCTTGTCTCCGATTCGACCCGAGAGCATCGCGCATTTCACGCTAATTCATCGTATCCGTATCTCTTTCGTCGTTCTCCTACTAGACCATAAAGCTCAATAATCCATAAAACTACGTATATACGATCTGCGCTGTATATGTATCTATACCGTCACATACGTGAAAATACGACAATGTTATTTACTTATTAATGGAGCGCACGCGAGGCGCGATTTAAATGCCCGTGGCGTCTCACAGCCGTTCTGCATAAACACTGATAAGCAGCAGCAGTAGCGGTGGCGACGACTCTGCTGCTGCTCGCCGATAACAGATGATTAGATTTCGATTAAAGCGCCCTACGTCATACTTGTGCCCCGCCGCGCGTTCGAACTTTCTATATATATACATATAATACTTGACATGTCTCACTACGGCATACGCACGCACACACACGTGCTCCGTTCCGGTTCCACTCGTTCCCCTTCGAAATTTCGGAGCAGCCGTCGCTTGCGGACAAGCACGCAGGCAGGCAGCCTGGCCAGATATAGAGGCGAATCCTGCTAAGTGATAACTACACGAGTGGCCTGCGGCGTGCCACTGTCGTCGTAGGAGGAGGAGGAGGAAGCGCCTATATAGCTAGTCGTCGTGAAGAAGAGCTAGACTGAGTGACGATGGGACAATGGAGCAGCTGCGGCATCAACAAGCGCAGGAGATGACTGGCGAAGTAAGCGGCGCAAGTAACGGCGAGGACCTCGGGCATCCCTGCCTGTCCGGCGTCCTCTGCTGCCTAGCACTCTCCGTCGTCTACGTCGGCAGCTTATACATCTGGCAAACGCCGCTCAACAGGTACATCGCGCGCAGTGCGTACAGCACACGCACACTAAGTATATGCATGAGGACTTTCGCATCGCGTATAAAATAAGCCTTTACACGCACGATATTCTCTTATTTTCAAGTTATTTTATATTTTATCGATGTAGGGGTATCTGCTTGTTTCATTTATCTACTATATACCACCCACACGCGCTGCGATTTTGGGCTTTGCCTTATTTAGCTGGCGACGAGATCAATTCAGCGCTATAGCCATTTGTCGCATTGCACGGGGGTGTGGACTGGGTGTATTAGCCCGGGCAAAAAGTGCACGTGTACTCAACTACTGTATTCTTGCGCATGCACGAAATCTCGGAGTTTCGGAGCAGAGCGATCGCCTGAAGAGTCTGGCTCTAGCTGTAGGTATGCCCATAACCTATACGACGGCAGACTGTGTTTTCTCTCCCACTTTGCGTCTTTGTTCGACGCACGTGTAGGCCACAGGCCGTTTCTACAATAAAACGTATGATACATAAATAGACAGCAGTTTAAGAAAACTATAAGTTCGTGTTCAGTAGTCCTCGTTTAGCGGCATATATAAAGGAGGTTATACGTGAGCGCGCACGATGTGACGCGTGATCTCATTGTTTCGTTGCTTGTATATAGATATACATGTACAATACGCTACTGCTAGAGAGATACGTCATATTTGTTATGTATTATACATGCGGAATTTCTGAAAGGCACTGCCTATTATAACACGATCGTAAATAAATAGGACTATAGCTTTAAGGTCCTTGCTTGAACACGCCCGTTTGCTCCAAAAAATATTAACCATTTAAAAAAGCTGAAGAAAGAAACACTCTTCGAGAGAATAAAATCTTTAAAAAAAGATGATACAACTTTACGAACATTTAAAATAGCGCAGAAAGGAAAATTTCGTGTATTTTGCAATAGCATGCAAATCATTCAAATGCACTATTTTAAAATTCATCAATTTAGTCAATTTACAAACGATTCAATATCACAGCCTCGTTCGTAGCGCGCGGTGATCTCACGCGTCATTTCCCAAGCCAACGACCATAAAAACCCGGACCTCCACAAAGGCGTACTTATAATAGTGAATGCCTCGTGAAGCACGCGCGTACGCACACATACACACCTGTCCTCCTCCTTTTTCCGTTCACCGGACGTCCCACGCGATTGTGAGAAGACCCTTACCGAGCGCTCGCATGTGTTATTAGCAGGCGTTGTTCGGACTTCAGAATTACCGTAAAGTCGGAGCCTCCTTCGATTGATATATTCGCCTTTGCCTCCCTCTCGTCCGCTACTTTTTACTCCGTGCAGGCTTTTTATATACTTATATAAAGCCGTACGACGGCCGACATTTAGCCGCGCGTACACTTCGATCAATCGAATTCCTCGACGAGCTTGTGATGCCGCTGTACTTATACTTCCCCCACCATATGCATCATCTCTGATGTGTATTATGGTCCTTTGTGACTCAGCTTGATGGGTTTAGAGCACGACTGCTTTTGCTTTCTGGTGATGGAGAGGAATAAGGGACAAGATTTTCGGAGAATCCGGATTACCGTATAGGATCGGATCGGAGAGAGTGCGAGAGAGAGAGAGAGGGGAGAGAGACGCCTCTTCCCTTCTTTCCTAGAAAAAATGTTTGTTTTCGCTTTTTGGAACATTTTTACGGATATTTAGGGACTACATGGTTTGACTTCTTCACGCTTTGAGATTATTGTACTTCAAAATGAAAATTTAATTTATAGCTTCGTCGTTCTAAAGAATTCAATTTTAAATTTTAACTTTTTAGTAGATTATAGGCGTTTTATGTCCAAACGTAAACTAATATTTTAACAATACAATACACTTATCGATGAATATTTCAAACACAAAAATCTGTTCGACTTGAATTCATTTATATTAAAAAATATCAGATAAGATTATGAACGTTTACATATAGTATACTTAATCTTGATACGAGATTTTAAAACAAAGATATTTGATTGTTCGAAATTATTTAAAAAATGTTACTTAATCATTGTTAAATAAAATAGTTTTAATTAATAATTATGAGCTACTTAATTAAATTATTTTGATTCTCTCTCTCAGTATTTAAACATACCTATTCCTACGCATTTTTACACGATATTTAAACACAGTAATATCTTTTTACATAATTATAGACGTTTGTCTTTTGAGTTTTGAATAACGAAATTCAGAGACTAGGTATTTACGTATTCTCTTATGGCCATTTTAGAAGATTGATTTTTAGTCCAATCTTCACTTTTGGAGCACTCTGTCTGTTCCGAATTTAAGCTCTGTATTTATAAACCATTCTTGATATTAAATATATCCATTTGAATTCTTTATTCAGACATAATTTTCTTTACTTATAAAACCCAGTTGTATTCTAATATCATTAAACAAATATTTGTTATAATATATTCATTTTAATCACTAATCATTTTTCTAAAATACTACGAAAATTTTAAAAATAATTTGTAATGATTTTATAAATCAACTTTCATAGTACAGGTTGCCAAAATTAGAATAATAATTTTCACTATTTTTAAATGAATTTATTCATAAATGAACATTTAAAATTGGGTACTTTATATAAATAATTTTAATTTTAATAATAATATTAGTATCAAAAAAATTATTTAGGTTTTTGATTTTCCTATAATTATCTAAAAACTTATATATATATATATATATATGAGTAACATTATAACAAGGTATGCCAAACACGTACGTCATGTTAAATTAAACTCGAACAACTTATCTTTAAATAAATGATACTAATTTTACACAACCTAAAATGGCTTCAGCTTCATGCTACTTTAATTTAAATACGTAACGATTTTTCACTTTTTTCTTTTTCAGTGATCACCCGAGCGTAATTAAAAGGCGGTTTCTCAGTGTATTCGTAATGACATTGGTGTCGCCGTTTTCATTGTATTTTGGAATAAACGAGAACTATTATCAAGGAGTAAGTAGCGTTTGGAAGACGATATATTTCCGTTATTTGTGGCTCGAGCGCGCTAGGAGACCTAAAGCTATGAACATTTTTTACGAAAATTCACTTACACATTCGAATCTAGAAACTGATATGATATGAAGCAGGGTTCATAACATAACGGAAAATATTTTTCTTAGAAAATTTCCAATTTTTCAAAAGTAAATTTTGTCCATTGAAAAAAAAATCCAATAAGAAATACTTATCTTTTTTGTTTTTCATTCAATTTTAATTTGCAAGGTCTCATTTTTTTCCTTGTTCAATTTCAAGGCGAGGTACCGAAATAAAAATTGAAAAATTTTCTAAACCTGCAAAGTAATATGGAATTGTTTATAGAAGTCAGTGATAACTTTACAAACAATTGCTTATAACTTTGCAGGTTTTGAAAAATTTTCAGTTTTTATTTCGGTACCTCGTATTGAAATTGAACAAAGAAGAAAGTGAGACCTTGACAATTAAAATTGAATGAAAAAAAAAACAGATTAGTGTTTCTTACTGAACTTTTTCAATGGACAAAATTTACTTTTGCAAAATTGGAAATTTTCTAACAAAAATATTTTCCGTTATGTTAAGAACCTTGCCGTCTGTCATATCAATTTTTAGATTGGAATGTTTAAATTCTGTAAATGTAAGAATTTTTGTGAAGAATGTTCATAGCTCTAGGTCTACTAGCGGGCTCGAGCCACCTTATTTATAAAGACGAAATTATGTTTGTAAAAAGTTCTAGTTTAATTCATCTAAATTTTACAATACAGAAAAATTTTTTCAAAAATCAAAGAAAATATAGAACAAAATATAAGAAGATTCTTTATAGGCGACGTTATGGGAATTGTTAGGATTGAGATGGCCCGGCATTATTCAAGCAATCATTATGCCGTTGTGTCTTACAATGGTCCTTTTTCTCGGACCTCTTTACATGATGGGACTTAATGGATTGTGGCGAGTATACGTAGGTAAGATCAATACTCAGTTTTCAAGTTCAATTATAAACTCAAACGTAGTTACGACTTCGAAATTGATTTGTAGATCTATTATAAATACATTGGAAATTTAAAAAGAATAAAAATAACAAAAAAATATATAATTAATTTTTCTTTCAATATTTGTTTATAGAACCACAATACTGCATAGAGTGTAGTCAAAAATGGCTTTGGTGGAGAAATCGTATCGTAGCGCCACTTTCTGAAGAATGGACGTTTAGAGCATGCATGCTGCCTTTGCTTCTACAATGTTTAGCACCCACGACTGCCATTTTCGTATGTTCGCTCTTCTTTGGAGTGGCTCATTTTCATCACCTAGTTGAAAATATTAGGAAAGGACTGGACTTCCGAACGGCATTATTAATATCATGTGCGGTTCAATTAAATCATGCTTATAACTATTTTAATCTTCCTAAATCTAATAATTTTACCTGTCACAGGCTATCAATTTGCCTACACGACGGTCTTTGGAGCATACGCAGCATTCCTTTTTGCCAGAACAGGTATTTTTCGTTAAATTAACTTAAAAATAAAGCATGATTAAAATTAATAACTGAAAATGAAACTCTTTCTATACAGGTCATTTTGCGGCGCCATTTACGGCTCATACGTTTTGCAATCATATGGGCTTCCCTGACCTGTCAGAAGTAGCAGCCTATGAAGATCCTCTTAAAAGGGCCAAAGTGTTTTCATTGTTCGTGATAGGTTTCATAGCTTGGTGTTTATTATTAATGCCAATGACGAATCCTAGTTGGTTCAGTAATAACTTATTCTGGCAGAAACATGCTATTGCATGAAACGCATATCAATATCTCTTTTTTATGAAAATTCATGGAAATATCGTCGAGAGAGAATACGCGCTTATGAGGGATATTCTTAAAACCTAATTACTTAACGTTATTAACTTTATTGTTAAAAACAAATCCTAATTAACAGACTGTGCAAGAATCGTGATTTACAGTCTGTTTAATAATGCATTAACTTGCCAATTAGTTGCAAGAGAAATTTATTAGGTATCACATTTAACACCGCTGTGCCTCGAATAAAAAGAAACAGTTAAGACTTATGTGCTCAAAAATGTCATAATGTGCAAATAAAAGCAGTCATGCTATGTAGAAAAGATTGTCAGAGTTAATAAATAATGTTGTTTTTTTAAGTGTTTAAGTATATATTTAATAAAGTACGTCTACATATTGAGAAGTTAGTTTATAGACAATGCATTCAATAAAAACTATTTCAGTCACGTCATTTAATTTTTAAGAATCAATGATTTACATCGTTACTATAGTTGTAAAAAAAGCATATTATTTTTTTGCATTAAATTGCGAAAAAAATATTATTTTAAGTTGGCAAGCTAACCTTTGCAATATGAGACAAACTTTTATTAAATTAATTTACAACGCACATATTACATTCTGCGATTTGCTTTAAATGTACTGACAAATATGATTCTTATAAATAATTACAAATGAATGTTATAAGTATGTCACTAAAGTACTTCGAAAATGAATATTTATTCAAAACAAGTTGATTTGTATTAATTTTAATGCATTTTATACTTAGATTTTAATAACTTACAATAATACTGTAACTGAAAAAGATAAATTTTAATTACATAAAATAAATTTTTCATAAATCATTTTTGGTTAACTATCACAATTTTATTATTTTAAAATGTCTTACTTCGTGTCAGATATTACAAGGACACGATAAATTTAAAGTATCCGCTTTATCTAGTTTATATTTGACATAATTTACAATAATTACTTTCGAAATCTTCTTATTGTGCCAGATATTTAAAAATACAATAATTTCAAAGTATGTACTTTGCCAATTATTGTATTCGACGTAATAAACAATGATTATTTACTACTGAAAGTCTCGTTAAACAGTATTACAGATTTAGATCACAGTGAAAATTATTGTTGTAACAACAATACAATTTCATAAAGTTCAAACCCTGCACAAACATAACGATATTCGAGAATACTAAGTTATTCCTCGTCGTACTTTTATCTAATTTCTCGATCATAACTAACTGTAAACTCGAGCGTCGACGCAGTCAATGTAAAAGTCATAAAACATCAAACTTACGTTCCTATGTACAAATTAAAAGAAAATAAATGCAAATGCCATAAAAATTGATTCTTTTAGTCTATGTTAAGATTGGCTTGGTCCTGTTGATGAACCCGAATTTTGCGACTGATTAAGGAATAAAACATTGCTTGCTTTTATCCTCGGTCCAGATGCTATTAACGATGGTGATGGACTTATGCACGGTGTAGAACAATGGCTATTACTCAAGTCACATTGATCTAGTAATTTCCACAATTCCTCAGGTGTGGGTCCCCCAGGGAATTCTTTGGCTATAAAATTGCTAAGTGTTAGTTTTATATACTTTCAATTTGATTCATTATTTTATTAAATATAATATATACAAAATTATTATTTTTTGTGCTTTTATTAAAAAAGGAACTATTTTCGTTTATTCCTAATGCTTTACAAATTTTTATCTCAAAATCTTGTCAAGGTGTAAACCAAGATAAATTGCATTTCATTAAGTTTGTCTTATCATTTCCTTGTTGATAATATTTACGTGATTCTCATCAAGTTCATTAACTTCGTATCGGTGTAAAGAAATTTACATTATTAAGATTTAATTAAATATTTATTTAAGAATATTAAAACGAATATCACAGTATTAATGAAAACAATATGACGGTTCAGATATGAAGCAGACTCGACATTTATTATGATGTATATATAATAAATAACTTGCCTTCGGTGCGCTACCGCGCTCCTTGATATATTATACATGAAAGGTCAAAAAACTTACCGGAGGAAGCGCTAAAGTTTGGATCGAGAGCCGTTGTAAGGTCCCACATTTGAATAGCCCCATTTGAGTGACCCGTAAATATGAAACGCCTAGGCCTCGAACCCATGCGACTTGAGCCCTCGCACTCGTGCACGCAAAATGACGTGATGACGCTTCCGTCTATTGATTGTATCACGCACACGCGCTTTCCGTTCGAGGCGAGTCTTACAAAAAGTTGATCGGTCTCTGGTACGACTTTTTGCACAAATACTTGTTCGTCATCTTGCTCACCAAAAGGACCTGCGAAATGTCAGAAATTTTTCGATTAGGGATTTGATATAAATCTAGAAATATAAATTTAGAGACATTGATGCTTCTAGCAAATTTTGTTGTAAAGTTAAAAACTTCATTTTTTATTATCACTTACCAAAATCATTTCCAGCATTATAACTAATGCATGGTTCTAGAGCATCCAGAGACACAATTTTAAAACTAGCCTCAGGTGTTGAGCCAGGTTGAGTGGAAATCATGCCTCTAAATCGCGTTACAGCCCACGTTCTAACATGATTATATTCAGAGCAAACTGATACTAAATATTTTTCTGATAGAGTTACCTGAAATACAAATAGTCTTATGAAATGTTTATGCAAAATATTTATATTTTAATGTCAGCGTCTATCAAAAACCAATTCCCAAGCGTGGATGACGCATTTTTTAATTAATCAGACTCTGTTTAATTTTTGTTTTATGAGTATTAAGATATTAAAGACTGCAGCACGTGGCAGTCGCGCTGTTATAGAAGTACGATAGTATTTTATACTTAAAATTATGTATTATACAACTTTATATCATTTCGTTGTTACGTAATATTCATTTTTTTTAAATTATTCTATCTTGTTGGATAATCTTCATTGAATAAGTCTTTTCACAATATTTTCTTTCTTTTTAATTTCACTTTTAGTTATATTTACTTGATAAATAAATGGATACGATTTGACGGTTTCTGATGTAGAAAAGTGTTTAAATTTTGGTCAAAATTTAAAACAAAAAATAATTTTAAACATTTTCCAAAATCTTTATTATTAAGAATATTTTCTGTAGCATAAGGTATATTTCCGTAGTATTATGAAATAGGCTAGCACTTCTGTAAGACCACGCACGAAAAAAATTAATCCAGCGAAATTGGTATTTCCGTAAAACGCAATCCCAGACAAGCAAGTTTACGAAAGGTATAAAACAATTCTACTTAATCTTTACAATACTTAATAACAAAAAACAAATATTTAGCAGAATTAGAAAAAACGAAACGAAAATTATAATCAGTAGAGAACAGTACCACGATCTTATTCGTTTCATTGTATCAGGCTACTTGCAAGGTATTAAGAGACTGCAATCATTTTTTAACATCATAAACCTTTGAATTACATTTACCTATTGAACAAGAAAAGAAAACTGAAAATGAGGTTGAAAAGAAAGCAAATATAGTAAAAAAACCTATTTGATCAAGGCTTTCAACAGAAAAATTGGAAAACGACAGAAAAAGAAGGAATATAATCTAACGCAAAAAATCGGTTTCTAACAAATAATAGTACATTGTGCAACTAGGAAGGAAAGTTGACTTTTTCTAGCGAGAATGATGATTGAGCACGAGTGGCTTACGAGTGCACAGTTCTTTTTTTAGTAAATGCAGGAATAGGACATTTTTTGCGCAAAAAGTGGATGGGAGATCGGGTATATCGGGTCGTCATAATTAGGAGACTAGTTCTTTTCCTCCCGCCACAGCGGGAGGCCACTGTCTAGCGTCTGCTCGAAACGCTCGGTTGTTCATTCATTTTTATGTTACGGTTGTACAATAACCAATTTCAAGTATACAATACTATTGTAAGTCAATAACTGCGCAGCCATGCGCTGCCCTTTATTTATCTTATTACTAATGATCCTATCATTTCTCCAGATTGATATTCTAGAGAAAAATAATAACCACATTATCAGGCGGATTAAGAAAAAATCGAATGATTTATGTTTGCGTTTTTTTCTCTGAGTGTTCGATTAAGAGCGAGTTAAACCAAGCGCAGTTTATAATAAGCGTGCTCGGGAGTTGATCTTTGTAGGCGCTCCCAAACAAAAAAATGAAATACTTTTGTCACACTGCTTTGGTGAACAGTGAATGTTTGAAACAATTGAGGCCCATGTCCAACAGTTTCTGGATGCTGCACAATAACTCTGACACTTCCCGATTTCGTACCATAGGCTATTTCAATCCAATTTCCACAAAGACCTGTAATACAAAATAATGTATTAAGTACACAAAGTCAATGATAAGTTATACATTACAACATAAAGAATAACATTTAATAGTTACGTCTATGATTTCATTCGACAATTAGCGACGTATTTTTATTGATCATGCAACGGTTTACTCCGAATAAACATAAATAATCTAATTATGACAGAGGGGACGAGAGCGACATGCAGAAATATGTTATAACACGTATTTTTTCATGCATTAAAGTAGTAAATGTGCCCAAAAAGAAATGATGAATGTAAAGTAGCATAACTAACATAACACAGATAATTTATTTATGAAAATTAAATACGTTTCCTGATCTTTTCACAAATACATTTACATAAAAGTTTAGAATAGATTTGAAAATAACTTTTTAAAATTTAACAAAATTAATTTTAATATTCAACTGTTTATGCTTCACAGACATAGACAATTCAGTAATTAACGAATAATCCGTTATCTATTACAATTTTAAGAAAAAATAAATTTTAAGAAAAAAAAGTACGATATTAAATATAGTATACAAACAAGCTCACAGAATTATCTAGATTTGTATATTAGTACAACTGGATGCACAGGGAGAGTAAGGTGCAATCGTTCGACGAGAGTAAAACGTATTAAACAACAATATAGAATTGGAAACGCAAATAATTATATATATAGTCACAACAGAGTTCATGAAACAGACTTTCGTGAATATAGAAAAAATGCATAAATATAAAAATTTAAATAGGAAAGGGCACACGTACTACTGCCTACATATATGAATGCAAATGAAATAACAATATATGATGCAAAATATAGAGTTGTGTGATAAACGATGTATATATGTATAATATATAGTACTGTGATGTTGAATTTAGAACAGAAAGACCCATACTTGCCTTGTGCTATGTATCCAGTTGTACGGTACCAATTCATGAAGCAAAAAATGTTATGGTAAGTTGTTGTAAACATACGATATGAAAAAAGGAACAAGTGAAATTTTTCTACTAATGATTGAACAGCTTCTGTCTTAAATTTTTATGAAACCGTTTAAACCGACAATTTGCTCTCAACACTTAAAAAAATTATAATTTCTTAAAATTTCAAAGCATTTTTTTTTAAATGGGAGCGCAGTTATTCCTTAGTACAACTAGATGAATGGTAAAGTTGGCGTTAATTTTGACAAGGCTAAAATTTTTCTCGATACTTACTAAAAATAAAATGAATTAGTGTGTATAAAAAGGGGAATTAAAGAAAAACATGACTAGGAAAAAACAGGAAGATACTACGAGTGCATCGCCCCGAATATCCGTTCTATCTGTAAAATATCACTTTGCAGTCTTATAATTTTATTTAAAATAAAATGAACTTACTTGTTTTTGGTGTCAAGTAAACTGATATTGCAGTAATAGGATCATGACTTGGATCTCTGTATAACTGTGTTACAAGTAGATCGTTATCCTTCATCCTCAAAGGGAACTTTTGCATATCTATATAAAATTTTTAATTTAAAATTATCTAATGTTTTAAACAAAATTATTAAATCATTTATTAAACAAAATAAGTTCAATAATATAAAATTTTAGTTCTTGAAAAGATGTAAGTCCAGATTCATTTTTAGTAAAATTTTAGAAAATTGCATTATTAGATTTGATTACTCATCTTTTTTTAAACTAGATTCTCATAATAAAAGTAATAATTTATTTACCAATATAATTAATGGATCCATTATTGCAACCAAGTAAAAGAAATGATCCTGCTGTGTCAAAAGATGAAATTGATACCACATCTTGAATTTGCCAGTGATGAGTCATCGCATGCCATACTCCAATTTTTCCCGTTGGTGATAGAGCAACTAACTGACTTCCAATAAAAAATAAGTACTCAACTCGAACGTTCAAATTGAAAGTACCAATGTTCGTTTTCATTCCATCTTCTGTGACACACCACAGTCTTACTTGACTACCATAGGAAATGGCAACCATTTTTCCTTCTGCTCCCATTCCCATTTTTGCATTTATCGCTACTCTTTCAATTACAGATTCCACATGTGGACTCGTAAATACATGTTGCCAACCAGATGAATCCTTTAATCTATAACATGTTATAAAATGTGCATATGCTATTGCTATCCAATTGTGATGGGCCTTTATGATTTGAACCCTTAAAGGATCAGCCCATCCAGAAACTGAAAAACACACACACATATATATATATATAATATTATCAAATTATTTCTAAGGTATACTTAACAATATATCAAAAACATAATATACCAGTTTGAGGACTAAATATCAGTCCTATGTCATTCTTAAATAGCTTGTTTAAGTCTGCTGAACTATTCCTAACATGCCTTAAATCAAGAGATGGAGTACGAGAATGTGGATGTCCTCGTTGTGGTACTCTGTAATCTACAAAATTTATTAGTTGGATGACTGCTGTGTACTTAAAATAATCTTGGCAATTATAAATAATAACTTACTATTGGAGCTTGAAGCTTGAGCAGGAGAATTGTTGGGATTAATTGTAGGTTGTGATGTGGAAGAAGGTGCATCTGCTCTTAAGGGAGGTGTTGAAGTGGTGCTAGGAGGTCTGCCATGAACAGATACATCACTTATTGTTGCAGATATGCTAGTTGGTTCTTGCAGTGGAATGTCTAGAGTAAATTATTTTTCATGTTAATAAAAACTTGCAATGTACTCAAACTAATATACAACAGCTTCAAGCTATTAAACTTACTTGGAGGTGGCAAATAACCATAAAATAAAACATCTCCACATGAAGATTGAGTTAAATCTTCACAAAGCATCAGTCTTTTAACTAGTGGTGTGATTCCATAATACTCTGCCTCGTGTCTTAACGTACGAATATTTACACTTTTCAAGTCAATATCTTTAGTACGTAAATAATTGAGTATGACTGAAAAAATCTTTGGGTCTCTATCGATGAATAGGGCTCCATTCTCATCTCGTCTGCTTGCTATGCGATTGCTTAGCAATGCAGTAAAAAATGAATCAGGAATCCATGTCAAAGTTTGACGAGAGGTAGAAAACCTTAAAATAAAATTCACATTTAGGTTATATCTTCATTGCTCATTAAAAGTATAAATATAGGTACTAATATTTTATATTTATTTTAAAATATTATAGCTGTCTAAGTTAAACATATGTTTATAAAACATAATTATAAGAATGCAATTTATATTAAACATTATATGCAAATAGAATCAAATTTTGACATATTATATATAGCATTCCTTTTGTAATCACAGGAAGTTCATGCATCCTAGTTAACATTGCAGTTATCAACAAACAGACATGTTATCAGTTATGGAGCATTATTAATACTTCAATAACAATCAAAATTAAAATACAGCTGGAAATTACTGTCACAAATAAAATTCATATGAAATGCTACAATTCGTCTAGCTTATTCTCGGAAAACCTTTGTTACTGTTGAAAGATAAAAATGCACCAGTTTAGAATCCAAAGCGTAAAAGCGCGAAAACCCTAATGAAAATGGAACACGAAGCCCATCACACTGGCCTCATAACCTTGTGAGATTTGTCACCTACACAACACTATTCCCCAACAATTCGCCATACCTGCACCAACTATCAGGAAAACCGCTCGATTTTGCAATAGGCCGCAATAGTCGAGCCCATAAATACTTAATGAGTAGCTCTCTCTTACCTCGTACCGCCGACGTTCAGGTGCACGATTTCGCCCATTCCCAGGGCATGGGACACGGCCATGGCCTGGTCCGTTTTTCCGCACCACGCGGATCCTCCAGAGATGCTTGAACCCTTCTATTAGGTATAAACTTCCTCTACTTGGTACGCGGCCAAGCCGGCCACATTGCATCCCGGAGCGAGCGCGCGTCTACTTCACGAAAGGACGACATGTTGTCGAGTGTAAGATGCACAGTGCACATATACACAAGCAGCTTTGCAGTGTCCGCGGCGTAGCTCTTCCCCGCGGGCGCGCAGCTCGCGCGGCGCATCGGCCGCGTGTCGATATTACCGCGCCGACAAGGACAGTACGATTTATGCTCGGTGTCCGCCGTATACCTATATATATGTAGGTATAGGTTTTTATTTTTATATCCGCTGAGTGCGGTTCCAGAACTTTTTAATGAGAGTTTGGCGTTGGCTTTTTAATCGAAATATAAGGCCGACTAGTGGTAGATAAATTTAATTGTTTTGCGAGCTGAGAATAGACCTAGGTATTCTCAGCCTATTCTAAATGTTTATTTCCGTAGATTTCAGCTCGAACATGTTTACGAAAGGAGCAGTGTATAAACATATAACATATTGGGTATGATGATATATTGTATGTGTGTGTTTATAGCAGCGAATGAAGGACGAATATGACAAATGGAGTATGTGCGTAGAATTGTCAATGCGATACGTGCAATAAATGCCGCTAATCATCGAAAACACACACATACAGCGACACGCTGCTCTAAAGTGGCAAGGGGCCATTGACAGATGTCAAAATTTATCGTCCCCTGCTGCGATAAACTCCGCAGTGTGTCCATCAAATGCGGACTTTTGGCTTTTTTCAATGATCGATAATTGTTTATTCTAAAGCTTAATACAGTGCTCTCGACGTGCTTAATAAAAAATTGTATACAAGATAAATTTATTGTAAAAAAATATTTTAAATTTTGGCTTAATCT
>UXGD01002556.1:0-25336 GCA_900474315.1 Torymus auratus | reverse complement strand
GTGTGTGTGTGTGTGTATAATATGCGTCGTTGTGCATGCGCGATTTGGTGAAAGGATGGTTATGGAGAGAGGCTCAAGTGGAAAAGTTGGATTGTTTATAGAGAATCGGAGAACGGAAGTGATTATTGTTAGACGAGAGTCGTATGCGTCAAAATTTGAATTGATATCTCGAGTGGTTATTCGTAATCGAATAATTTAACTTTTTGAAAAAATTGTTTTTTCGTTTTGATTCTTGTTTTTCTTTTTTCAGTTAAAATTTGTTAATTTCTTCATTATAACGCACGAAGATAAGATTTTCTAGTAAAACTCATAACAATTCGTTGTCTCGAATACACGCAAATTCTTGCTATCAAAACTTTAGAAACTCCTTCAGAAATTTACAAATTTTGAAAAGGTTAGAAATTTTTGTATACTTTAGAAATTATAGAAACTCCTCGTATATTTTGAGTTATTAAGGATAGCTTTAGAATTAGAGCACCATATCATATTTGATCATGTGCAATATTGCAGCTTGCGAATTGCTTTCTGAGAAAAGAAACATGAAACGCGTTTATATACTAGTAATTAAAAACACGCCGACATAAACCTTTTAGCCTTTTCATTTCGCAGAAAGTATATCCAAGTTCTTGAGGTATAACGAGTCACTGGTACTTACCATTGAACTTTAACGATTGCGACAAAACGTAACACTTGTGTGTACAGAAATTTTATTTCGGCCAAAAATATAAATATCCTCCAAATTTAAACTATAACAATATATATTGTTTATTTAACTTTAGTAGTATAATCGTTTTTACGAAAATTAATGAATAATCTGTTTTTCAGAAACATTCGCGAACTCTTATTTCAAACCTTATTTCAAATATATGTATAAATCTCATAATCCTAAATTAAAGCATGTAACTGATTACCTATACATCCTCGTTTACATCAGCATAAAACACAACAGCGTTACAGCACTTTCATGTCATAAATTAAAGGCCCCTAAAACTCAAGACATTAACAACTGTATTGTCAGAATGACAAATTTTATCACCTGTCAATCCGACCTCGCTTCCAAATGTATCTCTCCAAAAACACTCAACTCAGATTTACCCGTCGAACAGCCGTAACACAATCCCTCTTCCCCAACCCTTCCCTCCCAATCAATCAACAAAGCGCCTCGTCTCATCCTTATCCCCTACACGCGCACATCTCAATCCTCCCTCCCAACCTCTCTCTATCTCTCTTTGCGCTATATCCTCTCGGTGAGACGACCGATCGCCCGGCTAATCTGCGTTTTCGCGAGAAAGAGGAATCTCGAGATAATCGCGCGCCCGAGTAATCTCTCCTTTAATTCTTCGCGATGATCCCGAGCCTTTCTCCCTCTCTCTCTCTCCTCGCGTTTGAAGAACGAGGTTAATATCCGGCATTAGAAGAGAGAGAGAGGGAAAGCGTCGGGCGAAAGGCCAAGTCTAGGAGGGAGAGGTTCTTTTGGTTTTAATTTTAACTGCTTTGTCACGAGCCGGGCACATTGTCCTCGCGCTAATTGATTTAGGAGGGGCCGAGGGAGTCTGGCGCGGAAGAGTGAAAAAGAGAGCGGGTTATCGTTTCTTTTGTCAGGGAGATTTTACTTGGGTAAGGAATTTTTTGAGGTTTATGAGACCGGTTGCCCGGGTTTAGGGAGATTTGTGTCTTGAGAATAGTCAAGAAAATGGGAAGTGGATAATGATAACCCAAAAAAATTATCTTTTGGGATCTAGAACAGTGTTTTCTTACAAATTTGAAACTTTATTCCTGAATTTTAAGAATATTACTGTAATATATTAAATTGTATTATAACAAATTGGAGGTTTGCCTTTTTTTGTTTTAATAGAAGCAGTCCTCAGTATGTTTGAATCACAAATTTTTAAATCTTTATACAGCGCGTGTCCCATTTTAATATGTCACCGTGAATAAATGTTTAAGCATATATCTTTAAAACAAAAAGGTACGAAAGTTGTACGATTGTGGAGAGTCAGTTGCTGCTGATCTTGGTTTTCATTCTCCGGGTATTAGTCGTTGACCCTTCGAAATCCTGCAACTTTTATCCTAAAATTTTTTTTTTCTATCGAAGCTCACCTTAAAAATTTATTCAAGGTGACGGATTAAAATGCGTCTCGCTGAATATAATTTTTGATATTCGTTTAATTGAATTTGAAATACAAAAGTATACGAAATATACATAGTAAGCATATTTAATGAGGACAGAAAGACGAATATATAAATTATTTCAGTACAATGAATAATGTAATGCGAAAATCTGTAACTGCAATAAACGACGCAATTTTCATTTTTATCCAACGCAACGAAATTTTAAATCCTATACTTTCTGAAATTAGCCACGCGGCCATTCGTCATGCGCGCGAGCTTAAAGTACAAAATGCGTTTAATGAAATCAATTTCGCACGCGGCGATTTATTTACGGCGTAATAAAAACGCAATGCCTCTCGCGCGCGCGCTCGCGTCGTACGAAATAAATAATGCCGTTGTATATACGCAGCAAAAGTATCGCATTTTCGCTGTAAAAAGTTATTTTCGCGCGACAGAGCGCACGCAAAACGACAAAAATCAATCGTCAAACGCGCGATGTAGACGTTTAATCGCATAAATTAAAGATTAACGTCGTGCCGCTAGCTCCAGTTTTAACGGCCAGCTAAATTCGTAATCATATCCCCACGGTTGGTGAATAAAACTCTGGATAGCAATGAACTTGGATGCGGAAATATATATATATAGAACGGAGTCGAAATAAAACGCTGAATAATGTAACTGCACGGCGTGTCGAACACGAGTGTGAATTCATGTGTAGGGGTAGTCAGATCCTTTCGAAAATATTTCAACGGTTAATGAAGAGCCCGCGTGCGGATGAGTTTGCTGGAATCGTTATGAATATATTTTTTTTCTTTTTATTTTTCACGTACGAAATTCAAAGGGTAATTCTATAAAGAGCAGCTGACCAGCCTATTAATCTCGCGCAAGCGCGCGCGTGCGCTTTCAGCGTTACATTTAAAATATATTTAAAGCCCGTTAATTTAAAAGGCATTCTCGTCGACGCGCGTCGTATTTTAAATTTTAAATAACAAGAGAGTAATAACGAAAACACGTAATCAGACTCGGACGTGAAATGACGAGCAAGTTAGTTATTCCGCGTCATTCGGTATATTTATAATTCATAAAATCCAATTTTAGGGGAATGCGAGCCATAAATGTAGCGAAATTCTCGCATTAATTTTCAACAGCAAACAGCAGTTATTTTTACAGAAATTTATCGCTTATTACCAAACATCCCCTTTGACCCTTTGTCACTAGAATTATATATACAAATAATAATACATTTAAAACCTTCTCACAACTCGACCCCCATAAACCGTAAAATTCCAGCTACAAATAATTCGAGTTCCCACTCGTCACAACAGCTCCAATGACACACTCAACTACTTACCACATTCGAGCGTGCATTCAAATGTAATTCTCCCTCGTAAAAAAAACCTTGAAATAGACACGACACTAGCCGCTTTAATAACGAAATTCCGACAACAAATTACCCCGACTCTACAGACCCGTCTCCTCCAATTCGGCCCGAGCGAATAAAGAACGCAGCCTTACCCCCCACATGTACACACACACACTGGCACATTCTTTTCTCACTTTTGACCTCTTACGGCCGAGTGAAACTAATATCTCGCGCGGCGCGTAAACTCTTGACGGGCAGCTATACACGCGAGATTAAACGTCGGCGCTAAATTCCTCGGGCTTTCTTCGGCTCTCTCGTTCGCGAGTGTATTAAATAATGTCTCAGTGCCGACGTTGATTGATTTTTCGCGCCTGGGATAAGGGCTGTTAATAACGGCGATTGTGTCGAGTGCTCGAGCGCGATGCTGTCCAGATGCGTGCGTGCGTGGAGAGAGAATTCATTTTGAAATTGCCGAGTGTGCGAGGGGTAGCTAAGTAATTACGAGAAAAATTAATGACGATGTGTGTGTGTATGTAAGGGAAGAGGTAGGTGTAGGTATTGGCAAACAAGCAGCAGTGGGGCGTGTAAAAGGCTAGGGTCGTTCCCAGAGGGCGTTGGGTAAATTTGATAATTCGAGTGGGCGGATCTTTGGCTGTGGGCGCGCTAATTGGAGGTTAATTAATTGTGAAGTTGCTTTGTTAATTGGAAAAAATTTGCTCGTTCAGTGTTTGCTCATATTGTTTGAGTTAAACCGTTGTCGTTAATTTTCGTAACGAGTTGGGAAGTTGTTGACGACTATAAATTTCGTATAGTAAGTCCGAATTTTGCTTTTATTTAGACAAATGTAAAACATTGTTGGGGAGCGAATATAAAACTATTTATTGTGATAAAGCGAACACGTTGATTGTTTTATCGAAAATTTCGTATATTGGTGGTTCTACATGAGTTTACATGCGTTTGTACAATCCATTAAAATATGAGATGAAGAATTTTTAAATGGAAACTTCATAAATCCTATGTAAATATAAAGAATCCATAATGATTTAAGCAATCGAAGATTTACTTTTACGTAAAGAGGGAAAGAATTGTTTCCTTTTATCTAAGGCTGCACGAGAGCGAGACAATACAATACTTCTGTCTCACTCTTGAAAATTCTTAGAAATTTCTCTCTTGTCTTGGTCTTCCATTGTCTTGTTTTAAAATTCTTGATCATATTGGAGTTACGCAGACGTGCGACAAAAAGCGAGTCGATTGTTTAAAAAATTAGAGTTTCACGTAGAAGAGGAAGGTACGCAGACGTAAAATAGTAAGTTTTTGAAATAATTAACTTGTTCACTGTTGCACGTCTCCGCAGCTTCCTTTTTTTGCGAGTTACAAATGTTGCTGAATTTTAAGAATAATGTAATACAATGTAATGCCGACTACCTCGCCAACCTTTGTCACTCGAACATCTCGTTAGTAGATGGTCGTCAGCAACTACCGAAGTTTGTTGAGTTATAATTATTTCGATAAATTATTACGATTATTAAATGTTAAGTTATTTTCAAGACAAGACAAGATTCTTGACACCATAATCTTGATATTTTATCGAAAACTGTATATAAATATTGTATCGATTATTGTCTTGAATATTAAGGCAAGACAATACTTGTATAATAATAAATCTTATAATTTGCATCTTCTGGTTTGTACTACCAATAACGCTTTAGTTATTGCTATCATCTACTATTATACTAAACATACAAATACTATGGAATCATCACGAATATGTCATTGGGTTACACTAATATTTATCACAATTTTTCTTTCACTTTCTAATATCTATTATTTTTCCTAATTTCCATGATAAACTCAACAATAATAAACTAACAGCATTATCAATAGTTATTCCCCCAAATTCCTGTATTTACCAATCATTCACAGGCATCCTCTAAGACTATAGAAAGTCCACAATCCTAAGCTTCAGCACGAATTCTCATTTTACAAAAGTTCAATACTAAACGAGTGAAACTAAACCGTCAGTCTAATTTTTCAAATCTTCACTGCCGACCTCAATCGGGCGTACCGCAGCAGAGGTCAAGAAATAAGAAAAATCGCGCATATAAGAATACATTATTTCAGTTGACGTATGGGTCCTTTTGTTGAACGGGTCCAAGTCAATAGCGCGGACGCGCGTTGGCAAAAAAAGGATTGGACAAATTTGTTTTTTTTTTTTTGCCGTTCAACCTTTCGGCCCTCCCTTCCCTCCCCCTTCCTCAGGACGACGTCGTCGTTCTTTTCAGAACTTTTTTATTACGGCGCCATTGTATATTGCGTCGCGGGGCCGGAATAATATTTTCTGCCATTTTCTTATTCCTCGCGTAAAAGCCGAAACGCGCCAGCGGACGAAATAATTCATCAAGATTATTATTATTTTTAAATGAGAATGCGGGGTAGTGTATAGTATAGCATTCAAAATGAAATTTTACTGGCTAGGAAGCCGCTTCCATTGTCTGTATTTTCGAAAGTGTAACATCGATGCGCCATACAATACCAAGCATTATACCTTAATTATTATCATCGACGACAATGCGGCCACGTATTAACGAATCAACATGGTTTCAGCACACTGTATCCATCCGCAATCGAAAAGTATCGAAGCTCGTCGAAACAACGCAATTAAGTATACAAAAACGTTCAACTCCCCTACGCGTTAACGTTTACGCGCTTATCCTGATTACCGTAAACTGTCAACCTCGAATCTCCGCATTCCGCTTTATACTTCCGGCATTCATTTCCCGCGCGTGTCCCACTGTCCGACAAAAACACACACATACACAGCGACGTCCGTCATTGGCCTTTAAAGCGCGACACACACTCCCTCGTCAAAATTCATGCCTTCCCTCCCCCCTTGTTTTACGATCGACGCGTGCCCAGCGTTTAACGAAGCTCGCGCTTGTTAACGAGCTCTCGCATAAGTCAGTGTATAATATAATGTGCGCGCGCGCGCGTGTGTGTGTTCGCGATATAATTTAGATTGTCGACGTTGAGAAAGTGACCCAAGTTCGTTCCCAAGTTGAGTCGGAGCGGAAGTTTCTTCCATTTTTGCGATCCGGATTCGAGAATTCGATTTCCAAGTTTCGAGCTCGAAATTCGAAGTTCGGTTCTCCCTCTCTCTCTCTTGGCTTGTTTGCCGAAGAGAAATTTTTAATCGGCTTTGGCCGATAAGCGTCGAACTTCGCAAGAGAGAGCGGTTTGGTCTGGACGGTGGCTTTTATTAAGATTAAAATGGTGTATGGCGCGCGCGTGAAGTGGTTGGTAATTTATATAAAATTGCCTGAGAAGCCAAAAAGTTCATTTGAATTAGTGGCCTGTGAAATTGTTTGGCGTTTTTGAGATGCAAAGTTTTGATGGTTTTCATTCTAAAGATCTGTTTTTCTTAACTTCATGCAATCTTGAAATCAAATATTTAATCGGACTTACAATTACGCACGGTACAAGCAAACTATAGTTGAGCCGTCAACTTACCTGTAACAAACAAAAGAGAATAAAACGTTATTTACACCATAAAGATGTATATTTCAAAATTGAAATGAAACCATAATTTTCTTATTTCAACAACACCACAAACCAAAATGCACCAGACTAGTACGTATTTTATTCCAAGTGAATTTTATTCAGATTTCTTTTCACCTGCGCACTCTCTCTTTACGTGAAAAATTTTCTACAATCAAAGAACCACTGAGCTCGTACACCTAATTCCCCGCTCTTTAATTAACTCCCTCACTCCCTCCTCCACTCATTTTTAAACACTCCACTCACTTCTGCACCCCTACAAAATCCCCTATAAACGCTCCCCAAATAAGCAAAACTCTCTCTCTTTCTCCTCCGCCATTCCGCCGCATAAAACGCATCAGATTAAAAGACACAAAGCTCGCGCTCCTCCAGCAGCAGCAGCAGCCAGAGATAAAACTGCACTAGGTACCCAAAACGACAACCTCCGCGCGCCGCTGCCTCCGTTATAAGGCTCGTCGTAAAGTGCGCGATCGTGCAGAGCAGCAGAGGCTTTCCCCCGTCGTGGCGGCAGCGGTAAATTTAAAATTATGCGGGGCTAATGCACGCTGCGCCTGCTGCCGCTGCGCGGAAGAATGGAGCCGCCGCGCGCGCGGCAGCAGCGATAATGGACTTTCAGTGATAAAATGGCTTTATACGGGGACGACTTACGGAGGAAACTATTAGGCGCGGCCGATCGTAATTTACCGTTGTGGGAGATGAATTCTGGCATGCAGTGTTCGATTTGTTTCGCTTCTTTTGGAGAGAGGGGATGAAGATTCTTTATAGAAGGGAGGGGGAAGGGAAAGAGTTGAGGGATAGTTCGAACGCGCGGATGCTTTCGAGAGGGAGAGGACGGAATTCCCGGCGATCTTTGATGTAGCTTTGGCGGCCAGTAGCGCGAATCCGTTTGAGAATTTTAAATATGCCCGAGTATTTATGTTTGCGCACGGGGAATGCGGCCTTGCAAAGAGGGAAAAATAGACTACGATAAAATATTGAGAACGAAAGAGGTGGTTGTGCGGGCGTATCGCGATTCGTGGTATTTAAATTTATTCTTTTTGCGTTATTTTTATGGATATATATAAAAAGGTTTTTGCGGCGAGCTTATAATATTCGTAGACACTCGTCGTATTATAGCGAGAAGTTAAACGAAGTGAAAATTTGACTCGTTATAAGGCCGTATTCCCTAAAGGCAAACTCTAAAATTTAGTGAGTAAAATTAATAGTTATCTCGGATTACAATCTTAAATCGAGTTAAATCCGCATTAAAACTACCTAAATAGTCCATAAATTGAAATCCAGTTCCTTCACGTACACCAACTCCCATATATATCCCGCCGTCGCCGAGTCGAAACACAAAAATCCAAACATATTGGCGCACTTTATACAAGCTCGACTTACACGCACACCTCCCCCACACCATCGAGAAAAATCGGAAATCGCGCGCAGCAGGTAAAAACACCTCCGTTCCGGTATCCCATCTGCGCGCTCCCGCGCATCCGGCAATAAATTCCTTGGCAATTTGTACACACCGCGCGCGCCCTCAGCTGCGAGAAATCGACGAAACGTATACGTATAGAGAGAGAGGAGAGAGAGAGAGAAAGAGAGAGAGACACTGCACTCGCTTTATCGAAGGCGCACGCGCGCCTCGCGATAAGTGCGTCACGTTGCAGCAGCAGCAGCAGCAGGCCACCGCCTTTATCCGGGGCTATAAGCTCGCTGCTGCTTCTGCTGCGTCCTCGGGATTCTTTCCGCGCGCGTGCTGCTGCGCAGCTACGGACTTGAGCTTTCTCCGGGGGGCTGCTGCCTGCTGGTCTCTTCGTTTTTTCGTATTCTAGAGAAGAGAGAGGGTAGAGGGATACGGGGTGTACATGCAGATGAGAGGGAAATGCGTCGCGTTATGATGCTGCAGGTGGAATGGTGGTGGTGGGGTGTCTTTTTTCGATGCGGATTTCGCGAATGCGCGCGCGCGTGGGTTTAGAAAGTTTTTTTTAAAGGATGGCTTGTATTTTGTGAGAAAGTTTTGCATTTTATGCGTGGAATTGGGGATGAATAAGAAGGCGAATGCAGATGTCGCCGCTAGGTGGCGTATCATGGATTTAATAAACTCATTGGTAAAATAACAAAAGTCCGTTTAGAAGAAACTTAGAATAATGTACTATTTCTATGTTTAAATGGACGTGGGAACTGATTGGAGATTCGTACATTGAGTTTCGCGCTGTTAAAATTTGTTTTGAAGTTTTTTACAATTTGAGCAGTTGTTTGCTTTTTATAACAAGATGAAGAATAATTGAGGATAACAAAAATTAGTAAATCAGTTAAACGAAAGTAAAGAAAAAAAAATTGAAAAAAGAAATAACGAAAAATACAAGAAAGTCGGTAAGAATGTAATTCTATTTTTAGGTTCCGACATCCTCTCAACATTTAACATTAAATAAGTTCTAAATCACTTCTACAAAACCATTTATAATTTAAATCTTTTTTCATATTTATCAGGCTATCTTTAAATTTTTAAATTGTAAAATTCAGTACGATCACATACCAACGAATAAACCAACGCACATTGAATTACCCCTACAAACATACTTCTCTTCCAGGTCACTTCTAAAGAAATTACCTTATAAACCGATGTTAAATGCATATAGACTCGCCGAGCATATCCTGAATAACCCAGCCACCGTCGCGTAATCGCATTTATAATTCACAATTACACGCGCAAAAAGGCGGACACCACCCTAAATCCGATTTTCTCCTTCCCCTTCTCGAACGAGGCGAAAAAAGGGGAAACAGAAACGAAAGAAGCGCGGAGAGCGGCAGAGAAAACGCGTCTCCCTCCGAAAGGGCGAAAGCGTCGTCGACAAAAGCCCAATACAAACGTGATAAATAAATAAGGAGCTCTCGCGAAAGGAAGCGCATTCGCGTTCCTCGCTCTGCATTTTCGTCGTGTGTGCGCTTTAGCATTCCGGCTGCAAATGCAGCAGGCGATGAACGATCCGAGCGCGCACACGTGTGCCGCAAAAGAGAGTCGTACGTGCCGCTCGTTCCCGTTGGCAGCATACAAGCGCGTGGGGTAAACGAGGAGAGGGAGAAGAAAAATTGGAGCGAGAATGAGACAGGGGAGAGGGTGATTTTGCATAGGGAGAGAAGAGGGAACGGTGGCGCGTGAGTTTGGGGCAGTGGGAAATCTCGGGCGCTATCGGCGGTTGTGAAATGTGATTTTTAAGGTTGTGGAGAGCGGAGGGTTGATTAGACGTACAAGGTGGTTGTAAGGGAGCACGATTATTGATTTGGGTAAGCGGAAATTTCAGTTATACGTTGGTGTGTAAGATAACTTTATCGGACTCTGTCGATGTTAAATTGTTGATGTGCTATGTGATATACCTAGCCAAGGTGGTTAATAAGTTAAAGATCAGTGTAAAATACTTTAATGATTCAAAATAATGTATGAGTTGATAGAAAATCAACTATTTCAAACTATGCCTAAGAGAAAAGGTACTATAAAAATGATTTTTATTTATTTATTTTTTTTTTAAGAACCAGATTTAGGATTAAACAGAACAATGGAAATATGAATATTCTAATCAATTGTTTATTATGCAAAATATTCCCAGGTAGAAATTCATCTATATGAAAGCTGGCTAATTAACCGCTATGATAAAGCTATTTTTTCACCATTATTTACCCATTTCTTAGATTGGCGTCACAACAAAATATTCGTATTTTATTTACTTGCTAATTTTATCTTTGATGAAAGAGCATTAAAGTGCATTGGAGCTTACCAAATTTAAATAAATAACATTAACTAATGAATTATTTGTTGTACTCATTCTACGAATGATTCTGCTAAATTTTTATTTCTCCATCTGATTCTGTGTCTCTCACTCCTTGTCATAACGGCAAGCCTTCTATTAGCCATTTCCAGACTATAGAAACTAATCAGTTTTAATACCTTTAAAATACAAGCTTGTGCGTAAATTCATTGTATTTTTCAACTATTAAATGGCTAAATAATGGAAGAAAAAGCGTTTCATCGGGAGCTAGAAACTGGACAAGAGACATTCCCATTTTATAGCAAGTTTTAAATATAAATGGTCAGTTATTAGTTATAAAATGTTTTGGGTTTCCACCAGGGGATCTTATTAAATTTTTCGGTCACTTACTTTATATCTCTAACCTACTCCAAAACTATCGAAAAATTCCGCACCCTCTCTCCTTATTTAATCAGAGCATACTCAACGTAAAACGCCCGGTTAAATTTATTCAGCTCAGTCGCCGGAGACAAGCGAAAATAGTTAATCCGGCGGCGCTGAAGAAATTTCTAGCCGAGTGAAGGACGTGGAAAAAAGCACAGGGACAATAAGAGAAGCTCGGGAGCGAGCGAGCGCGCGCGCAAGTGGAAGGAGAGAAAAATAGAGCGTAATTTAGAAGAGAGAGAGAGAGAGAGAGAGAGAGAGAGAGAGAACGCCGAAAAGATGCCCCGGCATTTGTCGTCGCCGGGGAATCGAGGAAGATCCGGCGGCGCTCGCACGCTCGCACGAGCGCGAGTAGGAACCTATTTACAGGGTCGATTTCCGACGTCGTCGTAACGAGGGTAAGAGAAAGCAAGAAACAGAACGAGAGGAACTGAGAGAGAAAAAGGACAAGGGACATATCACCCGTGTCATAAACTGTCTCTGTACATGTATGTGTGTGCGTGACTTTTTTGCGTCGTAATTTTCGGGGCTTTGTCCGAGAGTATTCGTATGTAAATGTGGTTTATGGCACATTCTGGATAAAGTGTTTATTCTTTTATGTGTTTCGAAGAGAGTTGTGCGAATACGTCGAGAAATGGTGATTATGCGTATAATATAAAAGTTAACACGTATTCAGTTTGACTAATAGATTTAGACGAGTTTTTAGATATCTACTAAAACTGTTTTACAGCTACGCAATCCCACTTAACTAAAAAAACCGTTTTAGAACAACAAAAAATTCACCCGTTACATTTTTCAGATATCCTTACAACCTTCGAACAAAGGAAATCACGACCAGGCGCACAAATTACAGCAGCGAGAAAAAGCTCAAGCACTCGACTCTCGCGCCCACACCGACCTCTACAAAAGCGCGAAAAGAACAGTAGCGGCGAGGGCAAAAATTCCCAGAGCCAGGGAAGTGAACGCGAGCACGCGTTCACAAGAAGTCAAGGAGCTCGCGAGCTTTGAGCAACGGGAGTAGAATCGTTCTAAATAATTCGAGTGAAGAAGAAGAAGAAGAAGCTGGCAAGCCCGTGGGATACCCTAGATGCGTATGTGTGTGCTTAGATAGCTTTGCAAAGGAGCCGAAGAAAGTCGTCCAACTTAATAAAACTGATGATTTCGAGAGGGCGGTTCCCCCTTCGGCGGATCGAAACGTGTACGGTAAAGATGCCAGTGAGAGTTGATCAAGCGCGAGTGAAAGTAGCCTGTTACGTCATTATCGGCGGCACAGAGAGTCTACCAGAGATAAGGTATTGCCAATTGCCCACTAAGAGAAATATATTTATCGAGCAATTCCGCCGGACTGATAAGTTGGCTATACGAAGAGGAAGAATGCCATAAGTTTGCGGTAGAGTTGTTTTTTTCGGTTTCTGATAGCCGCAATGATTTCGGGGATGTCGCCGCGTAAGGGGGTAAAAGGAAATGATGCTAATATTTTAGATGTCTATCGATATCAGCAGGTTACTTTAAGAGTCCCGGATATTGGCTATTCCGGGTACCGTAATTCAGTGCGGCGGTATAGATACTTAATTGCATTGGCATCCATGTGTACACCCGTAAAGTTATTTATGCTCTATAAAGTTTCTCCTTACAACAATTCTCGGCTGCCTTAAAATTCATTCTAACCTATACCGGGGCAGCATGTCAATCAAGCCACCTAAGCTACGCGTTGAAATTTATTACGCCTTAAATCTTCGTCTACAACGCGCACAGCATTTCCCAAAAAATAAAGCGACACTGTCACGTTATTACGGGAATAAATCTTAAAATTTACAGACGTCGAGAACACACCTTCTGCATTAGGCCACGCACTAAACTGCATCAACCCACACGCACACATCGCACTCGTCCTCATAAATAACACAGCTCATTAGAATAACACACGAAAGCACCTTCGAACATCGTCGTACCATCGCATCTCGGGCATCTGATCAAAACAAATGCCACTCACTCGGCTTTAAAAATCTCCTCCGCTGCTCGCGACAAGATAATCCTCCTCCTGCCACGCAGAAGCCGCTCTCTCTCTTGCCCTCATCAAAAATTTCGCGTCACCTTAAGCAACGTAGAGGGTGGGACCGGAAGAAAAAAATGACCCACCACCACCGTCACGTCCTGAATTTCAACCTCAGCCTCCGGGGTGGCATTATTTAAAGGAGGCCCTCGCGGCCTGACAAATCGAGCGCGCGACGTTGAATTGTAACGCTAGTGTGTGTGTGTGTGTATCGCGCTGGATCTCTCCATTTCTCACCGCTGGACCATTCTCTCTCTTTGCTCAATTTTCTCCGAGTGATAATAGAATGCACGAGAGGGATGTACGGAAAGAGAGAGAGAGAAACCGTTAGAATCTCCACGCGAACGTTCCGCTGTTCCTTGGAGGAGGAGAAATCTCCCGAGAAGAGGCGCGGGGATGAAAATCCAGAGAGGAGAGCTGCTGCTGCTGCTGCAGCGCGGGGCTTTCGTTTTACGATCGATTTAATGGGAGACTTGAAAGTGTAAGAGAGGTTTGAAGGTGGGTGTAGGACGCGGCGGTGTGCGCGGTGTCCTTGGAAGGTGAATAATCGCGGTCGTATGTTTTCGATGATTGAATTAGCGATGGCGGGGATTAAGGACGAGGCTATAGAGAAAGAAAACGAGATAAGGTGGTGGCGGAAGAAATCTGTCGCGCGGTTTTAAGGTCGATTCGAGGTAAGATGTCTTGTGGAGGTTTTTATAGTGTCTTTGAGATGGGCGTGATTTTAAAATTGGATGATTTTTCCTTGTAAAGAGATTTTCGGATGAGATTGGTCACGTAGAAACCATAAGGGTATTATATATTTTATAGAGGGGTAGTTGCTGTTTGTGCTCTAATAGATGATCAGATAGTATGTTGGTAATAGACATATATTTCAATAGAACTATTACTTATAAAAAGTTAATATTACTTTGACTCGACAGTTTATAGTTGTTGATACGAAAATAAGTAATAGTTCTGTATTTATGATTAATAAAAGTTACCTAATTTTCCAAGCATCAGATCGGAAGTCAAACGACACGATAAATCCGTCAACCCGCGAAAATCATTTTTCAAAACACCCTCGAAACCTAAAATACATCGTTCAATCTGACGCTCCCCTATAACCATCTTAAACGATCATCTCTCTCCAAACGGCGACCAATCCATCTCACCCTCCATTCCCATCCTACCATTAATGGTCCAATTAATTCTCCAAAATCGCTCACCCTTCCAACGACATCGATGGAATTCTTTTCTTCCCCTGATCCTCCCGCGGCGTCTCACCTAGCGTTCAAAATCCACCCTTATACACTTCCTCGTCACTTTCATCCCCCTCTTCAGACACGCTCGCGACAGTCAATTTTCTTGCGATACACATACGGGCTCGTTTTTGGGGGCTCAGAGCACAAAGTGATTTCCCCGTTTATTTCGCGTCGGCGATGCCAAAAACCGGCGGCGCAGCTGTGCAATTGGCCGTTATTTATCAGCGAGGGAAAGAGAGAGCAAGAGAGCTGCAGCGGTCCTGGCAATTTGCCGCTGTTGTCGTTTCTCATTCGCGCGTGAGCGTGAGCGCGATATTATTTCGGCAGAGTTCTATTTTTATCAATTTTCTGTGTATGTGTGTGTGTGTGTGTATGTGTGTGTGGGAGGGGGGGCGAGAGAGTATTTCGGGATGTTTTAGCGCCGTGGTTTGTGGTGATGTGGTGGTGGGTGAATAAACAGTGGTTGGCGTAGTGGTGGGGGAATAATGAGGTGCGGGCATGTCTGTTGTAAGGATTATTAAACGCTGTTTAGTAAGGTTGGAACAATTATTGATGCTAAATGATTACCTAAAAGATGCATTACATTTTCTTTTTAGAATTATTCTGTGACTGAATATTTAGAAGATTATGTTATTTGATTGATTATTCAATATTCTGTTACGAGTGATAGCTCCCAGGTAGAAATCTTATTAATTCCTACTCGAAATCATCTATATCCGTTAGAGTTGGAAGCCAAGTGTTCTACTCTTTTACTCAAATTTTCGATCATTTTACCAAAACGGCTAGAAAACGTAAGAAGAAAAAAATGATGGAAAAGGTAGAAAAAATTTTTCAAATTAAAAAAAAAAAAATAATACAAATTCGAACATTCACAAAACTATTCCTACGAAAATAGTAATAAAATGTCTACTTTACTACTATCGCAAAAAGCCCTATACTTATGCTCGAATAGCTCAACACTTTTTTCCGCGCCCCCAGCACCGCATTTTTTCACGCCACAAAAAATTCTTTTTCCCCCCACAAAGCACATTGAAATGCAAATAGGTAAAAACCAAACCGTGTCGCCAAAAAAATTTCTTCCGCGTCACAAAGCCTTTCACTTCCCTCCCCCCAACACCCACGATATACCGAGACAAAGCACGCGGCGCGCAAAGCGTCTTCGAACTCTCGCGCCGCGATTAAACCGAACAAATGGCTCGCAGTAGACCGAGCGCGGTAACGATAAACAACGCGTTAGCTCTCGCTCTCTCTGTCTACAAACAAAGAAAATTTCGCTGCGCGCGCTCCGTAGAACAGTTGCCAACTGCGCGTCATTCAATTATAAAAGACGTATAAACTTGGTTGCGCTTAATTCCTCGTGCAAACCTCGCAAGCGAGCGAGTCAAAGTTACTCTTCCCCCTCCCCGGCATTCTCTCCACAACGAGCTATTAATTAACCCCCTTACAGCGCCATTACGAAGTCCGTTTACGTCCCTTCGCTCTCTCCTATTGAGCCCTCCACTTGTCCTCTTCTCTCCCTATCCTCGCCTGATCACACCTTCGTACTCAGCCACACATACGCACGCAAACGTACACGCAAACCCCACCCGGAGACCGCAAAAAACGAGAGAGGCAGCGATATGAGGCAGCTAGCACAGTTCGCGTGGCGTCGCGTCAAAGAAAAACACGCTCTGCTGCCGCGTATCGAATAATTCGTTTGGGATCTCTGCGCGCGACACACGACTCTCACTCTTCCTCTCCCCATTTCGCGAATCACGCGTCCCCTTTTCGATCTCTTCTCTCTCTCTCTCTCTCACAACCCCGCGCGCTCGCTTGCTCGCGTCAAAGAGCGCCTTTCGCGAACCACGCGTAGCTATGGTTTATTAGCTATTCCCAGTGTACCGTTCACTGTGCGCGGGGCGAGAGATCGAGAGCCTCTGCATTTCGGAACGGGAAAAATAAACAGGGATGGTGCGACGAGGTAGGAGGAGGCTAAGAGGGAGGAATCAAAAAGTGGTGAGAGGGAGTAGAGTAAACAGACGCAAGAGATGCCCGCGGTTTATTTTAGAGGAAAAGGAGTAGAGAGCGAGGTGGAAAGAGCGCAGAATATCAAGCGCTCTGGCGCAACTAACTATGCGAGAAGTAATTAGTGATAATATTGATAACAGTGGTAGGTTTCTTTTCTGCCAGGGCTGAAAGCGGGAGAGTATCTATGTGCGATGGGAATATTATCGTTCGCGGAAAATACTACAGAACGAAAAATGTCATTGTGGTTTGGGATCATGATTTTTTGCCTTTGAGCTCGTGTATTCTGTAAGTATACTTTGGTTTGTCTATCGGTGGGCTATATTGACCTAGAAAGTGATATTATATCTTATTTCTAGAATTATATCTTGAATATTGTTAAATATATAGGTTCACTCTTTATAGTCAAACCTCTGCCACATGGATACGCATGGTATAGGCTGTCAAATTTTGTTTATTCCGTGAAACTAATTATAATGAGACAATTTAAGCAGCAATATACAGTTCAGTAAGCGAATATGTTCATGCTCACTAATCTTCTAATTTATCGTTAGAAAATTTCAAATGGTTATTCCGTTATTAATTAGACATCGGTAGATTGCGCGATTTAATTGCGAAAATATAGACATATACCGATATTCACACGTGCTCTATATTTTAAAATATTTGTGTTCTAACTAATTAAAAATTTTTTTCACGTGTTTTATTCTTTTTCTAAAAATATTTTATTCTATAATATATAGTGAATATGATTGATCTACAAAATAATCTCCTGAAACGATTGCAAACGGTAAAGTACTAAAATAATATGAATGAGAAAATTTTTTTCATTAGAAAAACCATCCTTTCGAAAAAAAGTGAATATTGTCAGATGGAAACTAAAAATGCACAACAGACGAAGTAAAAAGGACAGATTTAACTGTTCAAAAGGTACTTCCTTTCTGAAAATCTGTTTTTCAGTTGTTTCTGCCTACTTTAATTTTCCTTTTAATAAACTTCTTTTTAAAAACTATAGGAGTCTACTTACGAAAATTCATCATTACAGTCGACGTGTTAAAATTCAGAAACAATATTCATATTTAAATAGAATAAAATATGATATTTAAAAAAATCTAAGCGCTGCTACAAAAAAACTAATATCTCTTGTATTCAAGAAAGCTCACTTCACTCTCAGCATTTTCCTTCCCAACCTGTCCCCTGGTTCCTCGAAGTTCTCTCTAAAGTTACTACCCAACCACCCAGCGCTCCATAATCCCAAAAAATCGTCAGCGGAATGCCACGTCCGCACGTCCCACGTCCAGACCGAGCGGAACGCACGCGCGTCCGGCAGCCGAAGCATTCGGCGTAGAGAAACACAGCCCAGGAATCCTCGGGTCTCCTTGCTTGATTTTCACCGCGATGCGCACAATGTGCGCCGAAATTTTGTCGTGCACCACCGGGTGACCAGGTACATAGCCGCGTATGTAGCGGCGCAGTGTAGTAGCGGCCCTGTAATGAATGTGTTAATTATCGTGCTCGAATTAATGAAGCCCACGGTGGTGCTTGCTTAGCATGGCGTTGTTAGCGAAGTTGAAGTGCAGTGTTTTTGGGGGGCGGTGATCGCGGTGATGTAGGAGAATGAGAAGTTGGGTAAGGTATGGTTATTGGGAAGTTTTTGTGTTTATGGTCAAGTGATGTAATTAATGCTACTAATTAGATGTTAAGTTGGTATGCGTATCTTTAAAAGGTTACACTAAGATAATAATAAAACGAAATTTCTTTTAAAATCGAAAAACATAGATTTTATGAGGTAATTTTATAGAACGGCAAAGCTACTGTCTTTCAGCATACTTTTGTTATAGTGAATTTGATGCTTAAAAATATGTAACACAAATGGTATTGAGGTAAAACATTATAGGGAATTTACTCCAGATAAGCGTAGATAATTTTCATCGCATTAAATACATTAATTAAAGAGTTACAATGCAACGAGCATTTCACGCTCAACTCCAAAATAACCGCCTCCCACTTCATTCTCTCTCTCTATATATACAATCCCCAACCAAACAATAATTAACAGCGTTTTTAATTAGACAAAACTATAACGTAAACCCAAACGCGAAAGCCAACAAAGCTCCCAACATACATCGAATACTTCGACAGTCACTATTTTCATCAAGCTCAATTATTACGCGTACACTCAATCCCTCTTCCACGCGGAAATTCATTAGCGCCGTACGACACAGACTTTCAAGAAGTAAATGCCTTGGCCCGATTCAGCGAGAAAAAGCTCGCAACCATAAAAATTCACTACATCGTACGGTGGAAAAAAACCTGGCGCGTCCGTGTATATATATATATGTATACAGTAGTGGGTACTCGCGCGATCATGACTCTCGACGAGAAGGAGTCATTAGAGCGCAAATTTACGAGGCCTCGCTCGCGCGTTAGAGACAGATTGTATTCAGCGCCCCGAAATAAAACGCGCTCGTAAAGCTTCCGGATAATAACTCGGATACGAAAGTGTATATATACATACTGTGTATACATATATACAGAGCGAGGAGGAGAGGTTGGTGGGGTGGTAGAAGCCATAGTAGAAGAGCACGCGCGCGGGCGCCTCGAAACGTTTATTCAGAAAGTAATGACCCGTCATACGGGCTTGCCGGGCAGAAAAATGAGTTTAACACTTGTCACTTCCACGTTGCGACGCGCGACGCGACCGTGTATGGGGAAGTGTATAGAGAGAGCGACGGTGAAATTAAAAAACGAAGCGTCCGCGCCGGCTGGAGAGTTCTTTATCGCTCGGAAAGGAAGGAAATGTGTGCACGTGTGAGTAAATAATATGGAGTGTGTAATTGGCAAGGTGATAGTCGCGAGATAGTTTCGAAGGCGTTGTATGAGGTGGAGGAGAAAAGGGACGATTGCGGAGGAGGTCGATTGACGAGGATGATTGATAGGTGGATGAATGGATATTGAGTAACTGTTCACTTTTCTCGGTATAGGTTAGATTTAGATTAAGGTAAAGATGTTTGTTTTCGACGAAGGTTCCAGTGCGCTTAATATACATAATGAGTTATGTGCATGTCATGTGGCATTAATCTTTAATTCAGTATAAACGCCTTTGTTTTTTATGATGTTTAAATAAAATATCAGTGAACTTAAATGGTAATTTTTTGAATCTTACGTATGTAAATGTTACACTTGGATTATAGAGGTTTATTACTGTGAGCTTTCTTTACAGAGTATTTGGATTACATTATAACAATTTTTGAAACGAATATCTTCCAATGGGTTTAATCATGTTTGTTTTAAATAGAGTATTCTCCAACAAGTACATCATACAGCGTAAATTCAAAACACTAATTTAAACGTCGTTAAAAGTCATAAATTTCTAAACCGTTCAAATTCCAGATCACAAAGAAAGAACGGAAGCTGCTTCACAAAAGCCGTCACGTAACGTCATTCTCGGCGACTCTTACACTTCCGCGCTCAAAAATACGTTACACCGCTGCTGCGCGCCAACGAAAGTGCTTCCCGTCCGTTATACACCGAACGACGGTGAAATTTCTCTTTCCTTCTCTATCTTCCGAGAGAAAGGAGAGAGATGAATGGTCCGTGAGACTGCAGGGCCGAAGGAGAAGGAACTGAATTTCTGATGGCGCAGAACCAACACTAGCGCACAATGCCGCTCGCGCGAAAATCAACACGGGAACGGACGGTAGACGTCCATTCGAGGCCATCTCTCGACGCGCTTGAACCGGCGAACGACGGACTTCGGGGCTACGGTAGAGCACAGCGTATACCTGCGCGAGATGGACTCCGGGAGAGCGGAACGACGTGCAAATTCGTCGAGGGATGAGAATAGAGAGTACGTTTAGAGTCGGCGAGGAAGAGAGAGAGAGAGAGGGGGGGGGAGAGAGAGTCGGAATTTGTATCAAAGGATTGGTGTGTTCAGTTTGTGAAAATGGATGATTTTTTCGTAAAACTGATAAATGACAAGATCTGTGATTCTTATTTAAAAATGCTACTATATATACTTACATTAAAATATAAACTTTGTGTAGTGCAGGTACAAATTAACCGAACCCTGCCAATTGCGCGCTAAACTCCATATTTCATTTAACAGTAGACCGTATCAGGTGAAATTTTAATCAATAATACACCGAACTAATATTGTAGATTGTGGATACCTTTCTGATAAGTTCTTGAGACGCCCAATATCTGTATTTATGTTTTGTAATAATAAACGCACTAGCAAGACTATACCATATAACAAAAGAATAAAAAATATAGCTAGCGCAATAATTTGTTTTTTTAAACTGTAGAGAATTTTATGATGCGTGGAGTGAATTCATAATACATAAACAATATTTCACTTCGCAGCAGACTGGATTAAGTAAAATCTTAATCAATAATACACCGATCTAATAACTCCCCAAGAAAAGAGAAACGATCGGCGACTGACCTCACCAATCAACAATCAATCACTCCCCTCTACAGCAAAACTCAATTAATCAACGTGTATCCTTTTTCCACTCTCAACAACTGTGTCCTCACAACTTTAAAATCCCCTTCCCTCAGCTACCAACCTATAAATACCCTCCATAAAAACCGCCTTCCGAAAACCTTCGACAGCAGCCGCACGTGTTTCATGATAAGACAAAGCTTCTTCTTCTTCCTCTTTTTTCACCTCATTGCCTTGAAGCAACAGCCTAGCGGGACGCACGTAGATGATTAAAGCCCTTTGTCGTCATGGCTAATCAATCATCAGACCTTCCCTAACCCCGAAAGGTTTATAACCCCCTACGCGTGTTTACACGCACTTGTGGTCCGACCGAACTCCGTGGACGATTCGGCGGAGAGCGCACATGTACTCGCAGCGGTTCTCTTAGAAGAGTTTAATTGATAATGAAAGCGACCGTGGAGGCTGGCCGGCCGATCGAGATTATATGGCGGTAGGAGGATGTGTGCCGGAAATTTAGGGACCGTCGGTGGCTTGCTCTGGGGGATTATTAAGGCTTTGATGAGGGGATTGTTTAGTGTGGTTTTATCGGGAAGTAAAAATGTGCGTGGCTAGGATTTGGTGAAATATTGGAGTAGACTTTTTATGTTGGTTGATCAGATCGGTTATTGGATTATTTTGGGATGATTGGGTACTTTAGTAGTTATCCTTAGTCTGTCTTAACTTTTCTGGGACGATGATATTGTTAATAGCAACGAAAAGTATCTTGCTGGAAGGTGACAATATTACTATTAACTTTCGCTTACGTATTACCTTCTTGCAAATTTTATTAATAATCCCTTAACTTTATCCATAATTCCACTTCTTTCTTACAACAATTCGCGAGAACAAAAGTTCTATCGTATCCAATGACCAAGGGCTATAACTAATCAACCCTAATAATCACACCCTCGACAAATTAACGAACTTACCATGATCGAAATAGACTCGAATGAAAACGTAATCAATCAGCCCGGTCTCCCGATCATTACGCGAAAAAGATAAGACCCCGCGGTCGAATCGCGGCACGTGCGCGATCGCCTCTCGAATAATCATGAACCGCGCGTAATCCATTTAGTATCCCTCGCGCGCGTCGAAAAAAAGGAGCCGAAATCACGCGCCGACGCGAACGTGACGTGCGATCGATAAGTCGCGCGACCGGCGTTGCACGTGCGCGAGATAAAGCCGCCCGATAGCTCGCTCTCACCCGCTCACTGGGTCGCGAAAGACTCGGGGGGAAAGAGAAAGATGCACGAGCGGGTCGCTAGCGTTGCGCGTTTTCATTTTTCTCTGTGTCTTTCGCGAAAAGAGAGAAAGAGGGAGAAAGAGGGAAAGAGAGAAAAATGCCTGGGAGTAAATAAGGGTTTCGCGGAACAGAGGATATGTGGGAAGATTCGAGCAAACGTGCGTGTACGGCTGTGTGTGTGCGTGTATGTGTGTGTGTGTGTAGGTATGGGAAAAGGAAATAATTTTATCAGGATATCGGGATATTCGATTCGGATGTATTTACTATTGGCGGATTTTCGAGAATGGCATTGTTCTGGCTGGATGACTAGCAAGGGGTACGATACGAATGAAGGGAGTTATCTGATTCGGTGGTGCGGTATCTTCTTGGGGGAGGAGAAGGAAGGAGACTTTTTGAGTTAATATGCAAAGGAGTTTTGATTTTTGGTAAGATGTGTGGTAGATATGAATAAGAGGATGAGATTTTCTCTGTACGCCTGAAATTGGCATTGTGATGAAACGCGGTAAAATATCTACTGCTCAAATATTGGGTTTGGTAGTTTTAGATAGAAATTATTCAAACAGTTATATATGGATGTTCAATAGTTTGAATATAGTCAAAGATAATTTAAAATTTACGATAGAAGGGGAAGCCCTAGCTGGCCAAATTTAAAAATGCTGAAATCTTGATGAATTAAGTCAATATTTTAAAAAACTTTTATAATTTTAAACCAATCAAAATCCATAGTCTCGAATCAACAATCGACGAAATCGTTACTCCTCAAATAAAAGTCAAAACCGTCAGTACCATAAATCAAACGCGAATTCTACAATACAAGCAACAATTCAGCATCGCACCCCGCTATCCACTAAAAAAGCAATACCTGCCAAATTACGAATCCCCTCTCTCAACCTCTTCTCACCCGCAGCGACTTCTTTCCTCACAATTACGTTGCACTTTCTCTCTCGCTCTCCTTCCCCCTGCCTCACCTCTGCTCCTTAAACGAGAGAAAAATGTACGGAAGTAAATAAGGGTTCGACAGCGTAATAGAGCGTACGGCGTCGTTCTCGTCCCCATCCTCCCCACTGCGGACGCTCGATTTAATCTCGATGCGCTCGCCCTGAAACTGTAGGAGGTGGGGGTGGGCTAGATAGAATCGATGACTGGCGGCTTCCGGCTGATAAATCCCCGATAACCGAAAGGGTACAGCGCGCGAGCGCCCTCGAAAGATCCAATAAGGGGGCGCGCGCTTCCACCCACTTGCCTCCCCCACCTCCTCCTGATTTAGCACTTTTTTCGATCCCCAGAGGCGGAGGAGGAGGACACCTTGGAGGAGAGCGCATGCATTTGTTTAAGGTTTAGACGGCTGGTTTATTTTACGAGAGTTCGGAGGAGGCTCAGGAGAATTCCCGTTTCACGTCGCGTGAGATGCGGAGGGAACTAATTTTCGGAAGAAGTGGGATCTGAGATGAAGGTCGGGATGCTTTGTTCAACGGGGTAGTGAAATTTTTTTTTAGATTTACAGTGGTGTTTTTCATTTTTCATATGGGGAAAAAATAATTAAATTTAAGGAAAATTCATTTTTTTTTTCAAAATACATGTTGAGAAACTAAATCAAATAGATTTTAATACTATAGCTAGTATTCTGCAAATATTTTATAAGTTATTATACAACACGAGGAAATGCACAAATACATTCACATATGTATTCACAAATACATTTACAAATGCATTCACATATTAAATTAGTATTTCAGAGCATTTCTAATTTGGTGCGGACTTTCACGGTTGCGCAATAGATAATCCGCCCTAATTCGAGATTATCTCTAATAAAGTTATATTTGGCTAGCGGTATTCGTGAAATTCTGATGCAAATGAACATTAATGCCGGCTTGGAAGAGGCTTACGTTAAGTTTTAATCTAATAAATTTATTTCCAGCGATAGCGATGACTTAAATCTCACCAAGACGGAAACATTTCGTCGATCGTTTCGTAATAAGATTTACTCGTTATTATAGGTAGATAAGAGATTTAAAATTTTCATCAAAAGCAACGTCAGTACTAATAAATTAAATATTACGAAATTTATTTTCTTTTTGAGTCTTAAGGATATGTCGAAATCATTACGTTGACAAGGTTTTTTTTCGTTATTCTAATTCAATTTTATCGTTCGTATCATTTTATTGCATTTTAGTTGGAATAAGTTAGTAACTAATGGATGACAATGATAATAATTTAATGAAAATTCGACAATCGAAAAGGTACTAAAAAATAATATAGGTACACCAAAAAAAAGAGAAACGTGGTTTCAACTACGTCCTCCGGTGACTCTAATGTAAATAGTTCAGTAAGTGAATATTTAATTGAATCCAAGTTTGTTTATTTTAACGTTATTGAAGTCAGTTGTAGAAACGCCGTTTATGTCTCGTGGCCAGACATGAAATGCTATTTTTACTAAACCCTTATGTAGAATCAACAAGATTCTTGTACCGTCGTATTTACATTAGTATCGCACGGTAAGAACAATAAACCTAACTTCAGTTAGGTCGACAGTTTTCTTTTTTTCCGTGTAAAGTATTGATATGTATGTTACGATGACCTATGTAGTTAATCATGGACAACCTCTCGAGTGTTTAATTGAATATAGCCGTTTCATGTACATTTTGTCGATCATTAAACACATTTTCTTTTTGAGAACATACATATATTTTTCAACAAGATATAATATCACAAACTTCTGAATAGCAATACAAACTTTGGACCATGCATGAGTTAGATTGATATACCATAAAAATGAGGGTTTTCGTAACTATGTCTCAATTACCGAGCCCCGAGGTAAAAGATAGAGCACAGTAACCGGGGAAGACACAGCAGCTTCCAAATCTACCGTATGTCACTATCCACGTCTATCATTCGATTAAATATGCGAAACAAAAAATTTTTAACCGTACATCCTACTTCTTAAATTGACACCCACACCTTTTAAAAGATACACTGAGAGAAGGATTTCATTACTGTTAACATGGCATTGCAATAGTTAACTTACAATGTTACTGGTAAACATTGATATTGTAATAGTTACTATATTGGGTTTGACCGTCAAAATCTTCCCTATTCAAGTGTAG
>UXGD01002555.1:0-25346 GCA_900474315.1 Torymus auratus | reverse complement strand
GATCGGAAGGGAGGGAGATGATGGTTTAACGTGTCGTCCTGCACCACGAAGCTAGCGTGTATAGAGCGAGGGGAGCGAAGGGCAGCAGTGTGAGAATGCGTTTTTTTTTCGTCGGATCGTCGTTGGCACGGAGAATGGGTGATTTGGAGTAGTTCGAATTAGATGGTGAAGGCTGTTACGCCGGTTTATGCGTTTTATATATACATTGATTTTTGGATTTTAGTTTAGTGTTTTTCATTTTTATGTGTAGGCTGGTTTACGTTACATAACAATTTTGTACGGTAGTCCTGCAAAAGAATTTAGATAATATACTTGGGACAACAACAATAGCGCTTATTATTTCAGTTACATTATTCCAGGAAATAGGCTAATTAGCCGCATTATACAACTAATCATTCATCCAACCGATCGATACACTAATTAAAGTTTTGATTCATCGCGCGCGCGGCCAATTCGCCAGGACTAATTAGCATTAAACCCCCTCCGAATCTTATAATCGGTCTTGCGTTCTCACTCTCTCTCTCTCTTACACGATCCTCGCATCAACATCGCCGCGGAACAGATGTTACGTAATCCCTTCATTCATTAGACCAGAACAGCGCGCGCACACTGTCATTCGTTAAAATTATTAAATCTCACCCTATTTACCCCCCCATCATACAAAACTTTCACGTCGACTTTAAAAAATCGATTTTCCCAAACAACAACAAAAAGAAAACCCACAACGCTCGGCAATTAATTCATCGGGACGAGATCGCGCGAGCACCCTCGAAAACCCCAATTAAAGAAAAGAGAGAGAGAGAGTACAGGAACTCGATAGCACAAAGACCCCACAAACGAAAGCGGCGCGCAAGAATCCCAATTAAGCGGCCGGCGCGCGCTCTCTCTCTTACCCCTGGCGCTATATAGCGGGCGTTAGAGTGGGGCGAAGCGCTACTCCCCACTACGTCCTAACCACCCCTCTGCTCGCTCCCCACTATTGGCCGAGGCCACACCTCCCATTACAAAAATTACACCGCTCGCTCGGCCGCTGATTTAGAGCGCGCGTGCTCTCTCTCTCGCGCGGCTACGGGAGTCTAAGTAATGAAAGGGTTGCGAGAATCACGGAATCATTCGCCAGATTAAATTAGAAAGGCTATCGGTCGGTGGCGCGCACGCGCGCGTGACTTCTTTTTTTATTCTCCTGCGCCCGCGCGTGCTCGAGGCGCTGTGTGTTTTAATATAGTGCGAGATTTAATTAGTCGACAGCTGTTCGAGAGGATGAAGGGTGAGTGAGTGGGAGTGGGTGGATTGAACATGAGTCGAGAAGGGTTATTTCGGATACATTTTGTGTGTGTACGTGCGGATTTCTTATTTCGGAGTTGGTTGATTTAATGAAGAGAAGGGGTGTGAGATGGTTGTGTTTCAAGATCGTGTGTAAGTTGATGGGTTATTCAGTTACGGCGGTTCCGTAAACTTTCCACTGTTATATAATTGTATAATTGCAGAATATGTAATACAAATTTTGTTGTGCTTTTGAAGAAAAGTCATTCAAATGAAAGCCTGTCTATATGTAACAATACAAAAAGACAACAGATGACTCAGACAATTGAAAATGTAAGATGAATATTCAATGAGGGGTTTCTCGACAACCCCACAATTCCCTTTCTTCCTTCACGCATTCGTCAATCACTCAATTCCTGGACGCCCTTTAGAACCCAACAATCCCTCGTTCCAGCCAATTAAGCTACACCTCACTTTCTCCACCCCCATTCGCTGCAAAAACTCCAACTGCAAAACCTCACTACTCAGCACTACTACTACTAGTATACTACTACCACTAGCAGCAGCGCGTAACTCCGCGGGGGCAATTAACCGTCCTCTCCGCCCTCGCTAATTTTATCTCTCCGAGCGCATCTCTCTCTCTCTCCTCTACGCTAGCTCGTATTTGCATTTCTCGCGCGAAATGGATTAGGCCGGGCGCGCGCTCTCTTTTAATTACCGCGTGATTTACGAACTGGTCTGATTAAATGGGGCAAAAAGCCGCCGTCATTTCGGAAAATAACCGTCGCACGCGCCGTCCGCGTGACGGCCAAGGAGAGTGAAAGAGCGCTGATTGGAAGAGTCTTAATGGAATTGTGGGGGCAAAGAAAAGCGAGGAAAGAGAGAGGGAGAGCGAGGATTGATTCGCGAGCGCGACGGGGAGAGTTTGAATGGAGTTTTAGAGCGTATGCGGTGGCGTTTATGGTGATTTTGGTTGTACTTTGTCTTATGAAGGAGTTTTGAATGACTAGAAAGTTTCGAGGCAGAGTTGGAGTCTTGAATAAGAAAACAAAAAATATTTTTAAATCTTTTTTGACACGTGTTATCTTTATTATTATAAATGCTTACGAAAGATGGTACAATGTTAAGTTGAAAATTTTTCATTTTAGGTAATAAGCTATTAGGTATAGGAGAGTAATTATCTTGTTTGAATCCTGATATTTACTGATGAAATTAAGGTTAATTTGAAATAATAATCGGTTTTATTTCACAGTTATTTCCGTAAACAGTCGTTACTTACTGCAATCGATACTCTAAAATTAAATAATCCATAAATGAAGAAGTTATAGACGTCATTTATCACCTTAAAAAGTAATCCTTTGAAAATATAAATTCAAGGAACATCGATATTATAACCTCAAAAAAGCCAATTTAAATTTTTTCCTTTAAGTTTTTGATACACTATGAAAGACTCCAAACTAAACCCAAATCCAATAACTTATCATAGTTAAAATCAGTTCATACCGTCTCCCCTATACCCACCGATAAAATCATAAAACTCCATATCCCTCGCCCCCCACCCGAAAAAGAAAATCCCTCGCCCGCATACACAAGCAAAGAGCGAAATTCAAAACACGCCATTATCGGGCGACAGAGGGAGACGGCCCTATATACACTCACTCTTCATCGAAGAAAACCTCTCACTCTCTCCCTTCTCCTCTCACGCCGGCGCGCGAGAAAAAAAAGGAGAGGAAGGACGACGCCGGAGTACTAATCACTTCTGGGGACTTTAATGGAGGTTTTCTGTACGCCGTCTACTTTGTCCTCTACTTATTCTACTGCGCTGATGCTGCTGCTGCTGCTACGCGCAGCTCGCTGGAAGTGGAGTGCCTCGAAGAAAAGGCGGGCGAAAAGTATCATTACTCGCATTAAGCGAAAAAAGCCGCAGTCATCCCTCTTTCTCCCCCTCTCTCGTGTGCGCGGCGGTCGGGCTTTTCTCTTTGCGCTTTTCACTTCGCGAGTGCGGTAGAGTATAAGAGCGCGGAGGTCGCGCGCCAGCCGGCATATATAGCGGAGCGCGACGTTGCTCTTTGAGATCGATGCGTTATTGTTTGTAAGTGAATTGCTTCAATGGGATTTTCTACTCGGTTTGTTTATTTTATTATTTATCGTGGCTTTTAGTGTTATAAGGATGATGTACTGCGCGTGATTTCAAGTTTCTTTTGTATACTTTTGCGCGGGATTAATTAAACGATTGCGGTTGTTTAGGAATGTGAATAATATTTTTATTCGAGTGATCGTTAATATTTTATTTATGCTTGTAATTTACAATATCGAATTTGTTTTGAAAAAAAAAAATACATTTTTTTTTCAATTTGCTAATTTGTTTATTTTTATTTCTTATAATGCCAAAGTGTTATACTAACGAAACCTAATATTTTTTAGTATTTAAGCACGTTTTGGGTATTTATTATACTGTTATCTAAATTTGTTCCATGTATTATGTTCTCAAAATACATTATTATTAATCAATTAATATTTCATAGAATAACTTCCCTATACCGATAAATCAGAACATTTTCGAAAGAGTCTATAATATATATTTCACCATATTTCCCGAACACTTACACGACTACGCAATCTCATGAATAGATCATTGTTACTGTCGTCTACACACACACACACACACACAAACATATACAACGCATTCACTATTTACGAAGCGAGCGAACTTCCCCCCCTCATAATTTTCAAAACTAAGCCACAAAACCAACGAACCCCGAGCATCTTTATCGCCGATACTCAAACACATCTCTACCAGGCTACACATACACAGAGAGTGCAAACAGGCCGCGAAAATCATATAATCCCCCGGTATAATCGTCCTAACAGCCGAGTCCCTCAACACAACGCGGCTTCAATTTCGCTAAGAGCGAACGCGCGCGCCACACACGCACATAACGGAATTAAGAAAATGAAAAAAAAACTGCCGTAACAGCAGTATATAGCGACTAATTCGAAAAAACGAGTAGAGATATCACCGTATATATATCGGGGCGAAAATTTGATGGCGAAGTTTGCCCCGCTCTCGGACAATTCCCAATATTGATATCCCTCCGGCTCTCCATCACTCTCTACTACACACATATACGCGAGCCTGGAGTGGCGCAGAAGGAGGGACCAAAGAGACACACTTTCCCTCTTTCTCTTCGTCTTCTCCACCCTCTCCTTCTTCTCCTCCGCCGGAGAGATAAAACTGCGCGGCGGCCACTCGGCCTCTCGCACTCCATATACGAATTTCCCAGTCCACCTTCCATCTCATTTCGGTGCGCGCACGCGCTCGCCAGCTCCTATGTGTGTGTGTATACGCGCAGCCAGCGTCCCGAGATTTATTATGCATGGGGCTGATGTATCGGACATCAGACGAAGGAGAGAGAGAGAGAGTCTCGAGAGTGGTGGACCTGAGGAGAGAGACGAGACGCGGGATTTTCTCTCTATACCTATACTACCCCCGGCGAGAGAGAGAGTAGACTTGCGAGGAGTCGCGTGTGCGGCTTTCCGAGGGAAAAGGGGCCGTCGTCGTTAAAATTGAAATTTTCTCGTTGTTGATATAAAAGTGTGGTGAAAAAAAGGGAGTGATTCTTTTTTGCGAATTTATGAAATAGCTTGAATAAATTTAAACGACACTTGAACGTTTAATTTTATGTAGTTGTTTATTAATTTATTAAAAAACGCGAAGATTAGTATATAATTCATTATAATTATAATTTTTAACATTCTCGGTTCAGTATGTTGATGTTTAAATTATTATCACTCGTATTAATTATTGTCAACTGGAGAGCGGCGCGGTGCATAAATAATTCTCCGCGCTGTTTTTGCGTCTTTCGCTGTATTAGTCAAATCGCATTATATCCCTAGACGCGAGCATATAATCTAAAATTGATGATTAAGCTTGCGGTGACGAGGTAGAAATAATTTTCGCATAAAGCATATATATTTTTCTAAAATTTTCTCGTTTTTCATCGTTAATTAATCATCAGCCGCTTATTTACCAACAAAATTCAAAACCAAGCTTTCAGAATAGCCACGAATAAAGTCAATCAAAAACTTTCAAGCCTCGTTAACCCAATCATAATCTAAATAAATCATTTTTCGCTCTCTTCCATTTCAAAAATCCTTAATTTCAGCTCGGCACTATTATTACACTTATAAACCCGATCTCGCCACAATCAATATAATAACTCTCCTCCGCCCCCTCTTACCCAATTTTCGAAAACCCCACAATAATATCACTTCCCATTACATTACACTGCTATATACACCAGAAGCCGCCCTTCCAATCAACAAATAAATTGCGACTGAAAAACCAGAACAGCATAGCGCGAAAAGCCGAAGGAAGCCAGACGAAAATAAATAAATGGAATTCATTCTCTCTTTCCCTTACTCCAGAGCCACACACATACTCCACAGGCGCAGCCCGAATAACCGATATGGCATCGATACTCCTCCTCGCGTGGCACGGATACTAAGAGCTTTTCAGGAAGCGAGAGAGAGGGAGGGAGTAGCAGCGAGGCTCCATTAGCCGACTCGACTGTCTCCTGAGTCCATTACAAGATGAGCCTCTCTCTCTCCCCTCTCTACCGCGAAGATAGAGGAGGTGAAAAGCGGGCGGAGGAGAGTTTTCGAAAGCGCGCGCGCGCACTAATGCTTTTAGCTGCTGTGCTCTCGCTGTCCGGTGGCGGTGGGCAAAAACTTACTTTGTATGCCGCGGCGCCATTAATAATCGGGACGAAGAAGGGACGAGAGAAAGAGCTTTTTCGCGTTTGTTTGGTTTATGGATGCGTGTATATACTCTGGCTCGTTGAGAGTATAAGAGATGATTTTTCGGGGGGAGGAAGGGGATGAAATAGTCAGAAGCCGAGTGCGCGTCTTAATTGATAATTTAATGTACGCGCGCGGCTTGTGTATTATAGTCTTGGACGGTTATCGATTGTTGTCGCCCCCACGCGTGAGCTGTGAAAGACGAATAGAGGAACGGAGAGGGGCTAATTGAGGGTTTTAAAAGTTTAGCCGTGCAGGGCTGATGTGTGTTGCGAATGTGGGTCAAGCTGCGAGTGAGAGAATTGTACGTCGCGGAGTTTAATTCGCGCGAGGAATGGGTTTGATTAAGTGAAGAAGGAATTCTTGTAATATGTATATGTATTTGTACTTACATACAGTCGCGAGACAAATTGAGTATTCTCTACTCATGCTTGCTATATATAAAACTTCGCGTTAATGGTTTAGAGTACATTAAGGGTTTCTTATATTTACAGAAACAAGAGTATTTGTCGATTACTTATTTTCGATGTACTTTATATTTTTACATTATATTCAATTGAGTTGAAAATAGCTAGAAACGCATGTTTTTTATTGCATCTTATAGACACGTATAAGATACATCATGCGACGTAAAGGCTATAGAGATATTTCACTCGATTTTCAAAGGATTTAAGTAAGCCTTTATTACCCTCAATAGAACAATAACAATGCCATTGAAGCCAGTCCCGTAAATTTCGTAAATCCAGCGCGCAGACGTAGCGCAAAAATCTCGGGCAATGGGCTGCGAGTCTGACAATACGCGAGAACCGCGTAAGGGACATTTAGCTCGGCGCAAGGTTAACGCGGTCTGGCAGCCGCAACGTCGACAGAACGTATATATAAAATCCCAGAAAATTTATATAAAGAAACGACTGTTGTTTGTTCGTTTATACACATCGATGTATTTATGAGAACAAACTTTTTCCGACTTTTCATGATCAATATTTACCATACGGGAAAGTCGCGAACACCGCGGCTTACCGTCGAATTATCATTCTCTATATACCTGCCGTAGGCGTATTATTCGGGGGGAGAGTTGGGGGGACCATCCGCTCACTCGAATGCTTAAAACTAAAAGCAAAGTCGTCGTCGGCGGCGAGTCGCCTGATTTATTCAGCCGATGAATTTTTTACGCCAACTTTCCTCTCTCTCGCTGCGTCGCGCGCCGAAATCTCCGGCGTTTCTTCGTCGCCTTCTTTGCTCGCGGGTTGATGCGCGACTGTAGCTTTGGTTGGGTGGTCAGACGCGACGGGTAGTATTAGTTTTGAAAGGTTGATGGTTGTGTCGATGTTGGTTGAAGTGTTTCATTTAAGAGGTGGATAACTCGGTGGTAGGGTCAATGGCTCGTGTTTTCTTTTTAAAAATGTGTTGGGAATATAAATGTGTCTTTTGAAAATTGTTTTTTAGTAGAATTAAAATAATTACTATTGATTATTGCTGTGGTTCTTGTTTGTATACATACCCAAAGCGTGTATTAAATATATTAATAAATAATACCATGGATGAACAATTATTTATTTTATTTAAATTAATATTTATACAAGGGTATAAAATTGAATATTTATCCAAATTCATATAATTGTTGTCAGTGCACTGAGAAAAAGATTTTATAAAAATTACAATAGTGCGTCTCATAAAGCTGTAAGGTCCAAAAAATTCTCATACTTTATTGTCAATTTTCCTATATTTCTATAGCAAAATTTGTTATAATGTAGGATAATCGTTTGAATTTTTACAGTCTTTGGTAACATTTTTGAGATATTCTTTGGTAATTTTTACTAAACTTTTTTTCTCAATCTACCTCGAAAATATCTATAGACCAATATGCATTACAATTCACAACCATTGTACCCCCAGTTTCTTAAAACTTAATCATCACATTACTCCAGCTCATCCACACCAACCCATCATCCTCAAACCTCACCCATAATCGCAATCAATTATAAAAAAGAAAACCCTTTGCGGAGCTATACCTACCCTCAAAAGACGCAGCAACGCGGACACCGGCATTAGATCAGGCTCGCGCAACCACGCGAGCACACAATACACACGCGGCTCGCTCTTAGATTGATGAATTCCCCTTCTCTCTCTCTCTCTCTTTCTTTCTCTCTCTCCGTGGCCGAAAGATTAATCCGCGACGGGCACGTACGCGCGCGCGCGGCTTTCATATCGCGGATAGGACGTTTTGAAAAATGCAATAATAGGTCTTTCAGCGTTCGCTCGCTCGCTCGCGCGCGGTAATAAATAAATTGCTGAGACCCGCACACGCGCGCTCGGGATAATACGAAGAAGTTGGCAGGCATGTGGAGGGCGGATGGATATTGCGAGGCAGATAGGAGGGGAAGAGAGCGCCCACTTTCCTATATTATTGTCCCCCCTGCCGCCGCTGCCGCCGCCCGTCTCCCCAACCCCTTTCGTTCGACGGATATGAACTGCGGAGAGAGGAGCAACGACGTAGACGATGTGCTGCTACCAGACCCGAGCCTCATCCGCATTACGATGTTTTCGCGAATGAAATTTTGCTGCCGATTGATTTGGGTAATTTCGAGTGTGATGGGATGGGTGGGCGGATTTGGAAACGAGGGTTGTGAATTGAAAATTAAGGGGAATGTTAAATTTGAATGGTGGTTTTTTCGCTTTGATCAGATCAGAATTTAGATGAAAGACACGCTGTTTAATTATGTTCATGGTAAAGAAAACTTGTTAAATCTACATAAATGTATAGGTATTCGTTTTTATCTTGGACATAAATATTTTAAGATGCAATGAATATGATCCAAATTCAACGAGTAGTAAGTAAGTTTTATGTACTTTATTGGATATATATATAATATCAATACAGTACAATAAAAAGAAAAATCGTTTCGCTTATCAAATAAGAAATACACACACACACACACACGCGCACGTTTTTTATACTATAAAAAATCAATTATGCATCTGACGATCGATACCTACTTTATCACAAGACCATCTAAACCATAATAACCAGAACAAACAATACGATCACAATACACCCCACTATCATAATCTTTATATCACAACAGAACTTAATCCAAAAACTTGCCTAATTCAGCAACAAAAAGAAATGCTCTCCCGCCAATCATCCCACCACCGCCGTATCATTTCCCCTCCCGAATCCAATAAAACGCCGAAATTGAGCGAGAGAGAAAAAAAGCCCAGCGGAGCGAGAAAAAGCCGCTCGTCATCTCCTTTGCGCTGCACCGCCTCTCCCTCTCTCTTTCTTCCTCTATCGCCCGCATCGCCCGGGGGCAATAATTGCCTTATTGACATTAATAAAACGAGCGCCTCGCCCGGAGCATAGCGCGCGCCCCGCGTCATTGAGCCTCGACGGCGGACGGATGAGGAGAAGGGGGGAGAGAGAGAAAAAGGGGGAGAGCAAGAGATCGCTTAATGGACATTGACGACTGCCACTCGGCAATACGCAGGAGCTTTATATATATACGTCGCGATATCACGCGCGGAATCCCCGGCTATATATGAAATTCTCGCGCGCCGTGGAGAGAAGAGAGAGAGAGACGCTCGCATCCATCTGTCTTGTGCGATTGAGATTATGCTGACGGTTGCGCTCTTTTTTTCTATATATACGAGATGGTATAGGTCTGTACGGAATGGGAGGGGGAAGGTGGTTACGGTAATGAATGAGAATGTGAAACGTTGTCAAGTTGCTTATAAGGCGACGTGTTTAGTGCGTTATGTGTTTTATATTTACTCTATTTATTTGTAAAATCGTAAATAATCAGTTCGAGATGAAAAATTGAGATAGTTTTTTAGTTATTTTAAGAATTTTACATCTTTTCTATTATGGTTTCGAAAGTCGTTGCTTCTTAGAACATTTTTGACTTTTTAATCTAATGAAAGATAATTTTAACTGCCATGGTACTTGCAAATTGTTATAATTCATTTTTTATTTAATTAAATGATTATTTTATCAAATTCGAACCAAAATTTAACAAAATTACCTCATAGACAAATTATAAGTTATTTAAAATTTGTTGCCCAACAATGTTATTTAGAGATAATTTTAAAACCCGGCCATCCGCAGAATATTGTAACACACTTCAAATATGTATGTCATGGCTTATTTAAAGAACAGCGTGCATCTAATGGAAAACATTTCAAAGCTAAAATTTGATCTTGTTTTCGCTAAAAGGGTTTGACGTGTACATTTTAGTGAAATAAGTTTAATTTTTTTTCGAGATTCACTATATATGCAATATTTGAAATTAGAAATCAGAAAACAAAGCATATATGAATTATACAAAAACTGAATGCACATTTTCATCTTTCATTGCACGCGCATTTCCGAAAACACTAAGTGTATGGGCGGAACGCGATATTAAAAATTGATTTATCAGCGCTGACGAAAAAAGCTCTTTCAGAAATTCTTGTTTTCGGAAAAAAGAATTACACTTCTCGGAATGAGATTTTTTCCTATATGCGCGGCATAGAACAATATTAATATTGTTTTACGTGCGTGAAAGAAATTATTATTTTTTGAAAAATGTTTTTCATTGGTAATACAATATTAATATCGGATTCCACTGCGCGATATTTATTATTTCTGTAAACGCTGTTACGACGTGTGTCTAGAGAGAACATCGGGGTTACGTATCCTATTTCACTATATGGCATCAGATGCAAGAACGTTCTCAAAAACACCATTTTCCTCCATCTCTCGATGATAGAATTTTAATTTGAAAAGTTTTCATTGATACTATAAACGTTAATAAAAGTTGCAGGTTTTCTATAAAGTTCTGATTTTTCATTTTATACCCTTCCCATCTCTCATATTTGTTCGATCTAAATTTAATATATTATTCGATTCTACCTTCAATAAAAATTGTTCCATGAAATTTCCGCGAATTAATATAAGAACGTTTAAAAAACGTTGTTTACCTTTGCATATGTTGTCATATAAGCCAGAGTTTAAACGACGCTGCTACTCACCTAAAACAAAAAGAAACGTACATAATTAATATTAATAATTATTAAAATATAATAATAATACGTTTATTAAGGTTGATTTCAAAAAGGTTAAATATTTGTTCATCATTCATATATACAAATTAATATTTCTTTAGTTATTCATATAAAATACACAAAGGTATTTGTTGATTATTCACATAAATTAATTATATATCATTATTCTGCCATCGTATTACAAAGTGAATAAACAGAATATACGAAGAAAAGACCTCTAATCATTCTTAATATCAGCTACATTATCCACCACCCCCGATAATTCATTTCCCCAAAAATTCTTTCAAAAATTCACCTACCCAACCGCCTCCACCTTCACATTTTCCACAATCCAAACTCCCCACCACCTCCAAGATCCCCTCCCACCTACACATTTTCACTCTTTCGACGTTATTAACGAGTTGAGCGAATCAACCTGCTCTCGCGTTTATTAAAACTCGCAACCACCGCAGCACCTCTCTTTTCCACGCTATACCTCTCGCATTCGAAGCTCCCAGGCCGCGTAAATACGGCGCGGGGTTATTGCCTGTCGGGTGATTTATCTAGTAATACCGGAGGCCGACAGGCCAGCTCGGTGGGGTAGGGGTGCCGCCCGCGCGTGGAAATTAAAAACTCGCTTTATTACACGTCTCATTCTCGCGAGCGAGCAGCGTCAGGCGACTTAATACGCGCACTGGCCCATACCTGATGGAACGAATATTATTAAAGTTCGCGGAGGTGCACGCGTTGTGAAATATGGCTGGCCGAGGAGACCAGGGGCTGTGTTATTGCGTTGGCGAAGGGAGAGAGTCTTCGTTTGCGCGGGGTATATTGGAATTGCGAAGTTTTTGTAACGGAGGGCTGTAGTATCCGGTGTGTCTTAATTGGGGTTGCCTTGTGACGGCAGGTTATGAGGAAGATGATGTGTTGTATGTGTTTATAGGTGAATGCTGATGGATTGGGACGTCAACTTTGCATTTTAGCTTATTAATTCTTGACAAAAGGTGTATAAAAAAATGCTTATTCGTCACTATAATAGGTATAATTTATGTATACAATATTTTTATGTATTCACATCGAACTACTAATTCCGTTCCACGAAACTCCCAAAACTCCAGTTACACACACCTCTCCCAAAACGTTTCTCACGTCACCAGCTGCACCTCGGAACAGCACCCCTCATTATCACCGGAATCCCGTCTCTCGATCATCCGCTCAACGCGCATTAACAAACACCAAGAAAAAACCCATCCACCAGTTGCTCGTTCTCTCTTCTTCCCCAAATCCCTCCGCCTGTATATATCAACAATTATTATAACACTCACACCCATACTGCAAACAGCGATTCGAGCTATTTGTCACCACCGGTCCAAAAATCCCCGGGGCTAATATTTGCGCGCGCGCAGCATGAAATTTTCGGGGCCCGTCGCTACAGCGCATGTGTGTTTGCTCTCTTCGGGCCCTGCAGGATTTATTTTGACGCGCGCACGTGGCACGAGCGTGTGTTGTCTTAGCGCGAGCGATACACGCCCCGGAGTTTTTAGAAACTCGAGGATGCGCAGCAGTATTGTTGTTGTCTTTGGAGAGGCGATATATAGCTGTGGGGATGCGCGTGTTTTTTTCTCTCTGAGGGTGTGGTGTTTTGTAATGGAGATTACGATGGTTGGGGTTTAGTTCGAGGAATTTAGATACGAAATTATATCTTCTGGCTATTAATATCACAAGCGCGGGGCGATTCTTTGAAGGTATAACGGTAAAAATTGTGGCTTTCTATCTGGAAGTTAAAATTTTTATTTTTATAGTGGAAAAAACAAGTTGGGTAGAAAAATATTACAGATCGTGTGGGCCATCTTGTATATAGGTTAAAACCAGACGAAATATAAATTCGGACACGGCAGTGTATGTCTGATTAGTTTCATCCTCGAGGAACTTTATATCCCCTCGCGGTAACAACTCACTCAACCTCGCGCGCCTCTCTAAATATATACACGAGGAGAAAAAAATTCCCACACTTCCTTCCGCAATCAATCCCAGCATTATACCCATATAATATAGCCGCGTGTACCTAAAAATATCCGCCCTCTTAAACGTCCCCGACTATACCTCGCGGATTAGCGGTTTTAATGCGCCTCTTCCTGTCTCTCACTTATATACGCGCACGCGCGACTTCTTCTTCTTCTGCTCGTGCATCTGGAACGTGTCGTTCTCGGTTCGAGTTCGCTGCACTCCACGCGCGTCCCTTTTTATCTGGAGACGCACGAGCACGCGTGTCGTATAATATGTATATAGTGCCCACTCGAGATATCGGGGATATCGGAGCCCATCGTGCTTTTTCTAATTGAGCGGATTTTCTCAGTTGTGGTGAGGACGTAGATTTGACTGCGTTGTAGTATGGGGATATGCATTTTTCGTGGGTGATTAGATTGTGGTATCTGGATAAGTACGGGGAATTATACTTATCGAGAAACCAATTAAAATTTAGTACGGTTGAAATGAAAAGATATTGAAATAGTCACTTATAATTCGAGTTTTTAAAATATTCTTAAATAAAATCTATACTAAAGTTGTATAATACCTGTAGTATAGAATAGTAAAATTATCATGTGTGAAATTCATAAAATATCAACGCATTAATTAATGCATTAATAAATAACTGAAGCTTATATCAAATAGTAATAAACATCATCAAGAATTTTTCCATAATTTTCTTAAATAGAATTAGCACATTTTTCATTATACCCAAATTACTCAGCATAAAAAAAATTCTTCTTCTTATAATTTGTATAATAAATAAAATACATGTATTTTCGATTAATAACAAATAAATAAATAAATTCCCTCACTCAATTCAAGTAGAATATATATCAACAATTCAATGTTCTCATATTCCCTTGTACCTCATCTCTCTCTCTCCAGCTCCTAAACTGAAAAACTCCTCAATTAACCACCCTCCACGACCCTTAACCACCTCCACCTTGCTCCACCGAAATCGCATCACCCTCATTCATCCTTCTCCGCCCTGTGCACAATACTCGCGCGAAAACTCAGCGCGCGTGCGGGCGCATTACACCGGCGCCGTCTCTCTCTTGCGCGCGCAGATTAGTTTTACGAGCCGCGCGCGTCGCGTCCGTGATTCGATTTCACCGAGTCAGCTGAGACGCTCGAGGTATTTCGAGCGTGGGAAAGCAGCATAGCAAGGAGCGATGCGCTTTTACTCGCGGCGGGATTTGTTTAACGAATGGCGCGGGTCTTGAAAGGCGCACCAGCAGCGTAAGAGTTGTTTTAGTTCGAGGGCGACGCCGGCGTTTTCCGGAAGGTGCGGGGGAAGATGAGTGCGTTTGGTTTTAATGACTTTTTGAGAGTTTGAGTTATGGCGGCTGTGGTTAATGGGAGGTTAAGCCGAATTATGGGGCTATGGTGAATAAATTATTTGTTTGTGACGGAGTTTTTGCTGCTGTTATTGTTGTAGATAAACTTTGTATGTAATGATGTCTGAGTATAGATATTCTTGTAAGTATAAATGCTGTTTGTTGAATAAAATTTTATAACTGTGCTATACTTACCGTTAAGAAATGTTCTTATTATTTTGATAATTTTTAAATCAATAAAAATGGTATTACAATTATTTCGTAGCTTTAACAACAACATTTCAGAACAGACTGAACCAATAATGATATTATAAAGTACGTTTTGTAATTATGATCCCAAAGTTTAACACAATTCATAATTGTTACTGCAAATATTAAAATTTGACGTAAAATCTTTTTTAAATACATTTACATCTATATTATAACGTTACAAAATGAAATGTATGGTAACGGCAGTAAAGGATTTGAATACGTGTATTGAAATTTGTGCTTTCGATATTATTATAATTAAATAATTATAAATTGATAACGGATGGTATACCTAAAATAGGCGGTAGTTAGACGCAAAGGGGGTAAAGGCAATTCAATTTTGTATAATCTCATTAATAATATTAATTGATATTTAGTAACAATAATTAAACTGCAACGAGATACGCTCGATTTTGCCAGTGAATCGCCATTTAATTTTGTACAATTAATTTCGTACAACTGTTAATATTAATCTTTTTATCTTCTCAATAAAACCACATAATATATACCAATAGTATCTTACTTTCCCTTAATTTTTCCCATACACCTCTTCATTTCTAACATTCTCACAAACACAGCTAAAAAAATTCACCTCAATACCAACCACCCCATCAGCGAACAAAAGAAAAAGGTATACACAATTTCCGATCCGTCGCTCACTCGTTAACAAAACTGTCCGCGCGCGTGATTTCCACCAGCGCCAGCCAATCCAAACACCATCAGCAGCAGCAGCAGCGCAACGAAGAAGCAAACTACCCACATCTACTCTCTCTAGACTCCCACCCATCGCGCCAAACAAGCTCTCTCTCTCTCTCTACCTCCTCCACGCGATCTCTTCGTCTCGTCGCAGCGTAACGAGCTCCCGCAGCTGCTGGCCGTCGTCCTCTAGCGCGCGCGTTGCATAAATAAGGGCCGGCTCAATTATCTCCGGCGCGTCCATTAGGCTCTCCGGGAGGTCGCACCGCTACTCGTGCACCTACTTAATTGAGTTTTTATAACGTCGTCGACGTGTGGGTCGTAGCGATGCTGTCCCGGCGTATATGTATGTAGTTAGCTGTGAGAGATTTTCGGGAGCTGCGAGTGTCACTATGCACTTGTCGGTGCTGATGCAGTGGCGTTTTTTGGGAGAAGTAGGGTCGGAAGGGAGATGAAGGTGTGGGTTGCGCGAGACGGGATAGATGCGAGAGGAAGAAGTCTGTGCGGTTGTGTGGCGGTGGGGCTTTGAGAAAGTGAGATTTTTGGGGTGATGTTTTTGGACTGTTTATGAAAGTAGTTGGGTGGGAGGAAAGTGGAATGGTGATAGCTGGGGTAACATGTGGATGCTTAATTCGTTTGGGAACTTGTGAGAGAGTTGAGGTTATAAAATACGTTTATTCTTTTTATTTGGAAAAATTTTATAATTTATTTTCATCGAAGTTTTTTGAAAAAATGACTAAGGTTCTAGTAAAAGTACGATATATTGTATAATTTTTATGTATTTTACTATACTTCGTAGTGGTTTACCAAATACATTTAGATTTCAACTTAGATTTAATGTACTACACATCCATTTTTTCTACATAATTTCTATTTTAGCAACTATTTTTCGGTCCCAATAAGTTATAATGATCAAACGCCTCAACACTTTTCTACTAAACTAAATAAAAAATATATCCCTATCTATTTTTACACAAACGAAACTCGTTCGTTTCATTCTTAATAAAAATGTAAACCGATCAGCCCGAACCAATGAAAACCGCATATGCGCAAGAAACCCAAGCCCGCAGTATAATAAACGACCTATAGCACCTTCCCCCGCAAAAAACTTCCACCTCGTTTTCAAAAAATTTCCAACCGTGTAAACAGATCTTCCAAAAACTACTCCCCCACCAATCAACGACCTCCACCACCCCCTGCAATCGAAACACGACACCCTCAAAAGTAAATAAGAAGCCTCCTCTCTACTACAACACACACACACACATACTCGTCCCATTCAACAATCGCTCATTACCACGCTCTCTTTTTTTCACGCACACGCTGATTGCGCGCCCGCGCGCAGAATCAGCCAAGAAAGGGGCGAGTTGCTGCCGGGTCAAATAGCGAGCGAGCGCGGCCAGAATGCGTGGTGATTGCCGGAGGGCCGCATAATTGCACCCTTTGTGGTGCAATCAGCGCCGCAACTTGCGCTCGCTAGCTAGCTCTCGCTTTTTTCCCCCGCCACAGCGCTCGCTTGCCCCCCTTTCGGCAGTCTTCTCTCTCTCCGCCTCGCGTTTTTGCGAGAGAGGGAGGGAAGGATTTTTCGTGCGGCTCGCGTGCGCGGGGATGAGAGAGATAGATAGTGAGAGAGAGAGAGGAGAGAGGTCAGGGTTTGGGTGGCCCGTGGGCTTTGAAAATTACGAGGTGGTGTGGTTGTGCCGTCGGCTGATAATGGTTCTTTTTTGTTAAAAAAAAGGAGGCTACTGCTTTTTTGATTGATTTGGCCGGTGGGATTCGAATTGTTTGAGACGTATTTGAATGTTTTGGATAAACTGGTGACTTGGTAGGTTAAACGAACTTTTAAATTATTATGGCTAATAGTCGAGTTGGAAAAAATATTGAAGATTGGATTTTTTTTTGGTAAAGTAGATAAGCTTATCCAATTATCATTGCAATCCTATAAATTCACAGCTCTTTTTTTTTAAACAACCATTAAACCACACACCTACTTCGCAACTTTTCCTCCACTATATTTCTTCTTCGAAAACATCAGAATAGACATAGTTACCTCGCAACTCCCCAACTCTCCGCCTTTCCCCTATATATATACACACACGCTAGCTGGCGAATCCTTCACAGACTCTCTCTCTCTCTTCCTCTTGCACTCCGCTCTCGTCTCCTCTCAACCCTTCCACTCCTCCACCTCCTCGCCTCATCAGCCCGTATGTGCGCGCCTCTCCCAACCCTTCCGCTCACGTCCGCGGCGAACTTTTCCGCGCGCGCTTCCAAATATCGGATTAGGGTCAGCCTCGTTACTCTCTCTCTCTCTGCCCGCGAAGAAAGCCCTAACGACCCGTCGGAATTACGCACTTTCGCGTGCCGCTTATTAATCGCGATATCTCTCGGCGCGCTTCGACCGCCGCTTAATTGGATTTTTGTCAAAGGGGTATACCACCGTGGTGGCGTGTAATTGCGCGCGGCAGTTGATGAATAATTCGATTATACCCTAGGCCGAAATAATAATTCTATTATTATTATATATTAATCGCGTTTATCGATCTGTCGGACGCTGCGAGCGCACGCCGGGGGTGAGTTTGACGTCTGGTCCGCGCTGCGAGAGAGAGAGAACGAGCGAGTTGTCAAGACCAGACCGCGGTGATTCGCTGAGTGTATATGTATATATAGGTCGGTTGCCTGCTGTATATAATTTTGTTTGAGCGGCACGGTAATGGGGGACCGGAGCGGCTGAGCGGAAAATGTGGGTAAATATAGTCTGGTTAAATCATTATTGCATCATCGTCAAGATTGTTGTATAAAGTTTTGAAAATTTTATTGGCCTTTTTTTTAACGAACTAAGGTTGAGGTTATGTACTGCACGGTATAAGTTGCACATCGATTTCAAATTGTTATTGTTCGAATTTACGACCGGCTACAAATATTATACACGCAAGCTAATGTATTGAAAAATTTAATGTTTCGTTTCGAATTACTTAGAATTAGCAAGAGTATTTTATATATGTATCCGTATATCATATGATTACCATTTTTCCATTAAATCCAGTAATTTACTAGGAAAGGCATGATCATGAAAATATACTTTAAAAACATTTATAATCAAAAGTCAATATTTATCTCAATCCCATATATATACCAAACATTCGCCAGCACCTCGCTCATAATTATTCCTCATCATCCAACTTCAAACGCACTACACGCTGCCATCATCTCCAATTCCCAAAAGAATCCAAAGCAAACACAGCAGCGGCCGGAAGAAATCTCGCACGTGCGAACTTCCTCTCTCTCTTTTTCTCCGCACAATCGTCCACGTGCACGCGGGCTCACTCGTTCTCGTACGAAATTAGAAAAGTAGGCGGCTGCAACGTCATCTCGCTTCGGGCGCGCACGGTCATGCCTTATTACGATGCCGACTCTCTCCCATCCAAAGATAAACAAGAAACTCCCTAACCGCAGGATGTTTTGACTCTTTCTCTCTCTCGCTCGCTTGCTAGGCTCCGATATATTGTTTCGTTTCACGGTCGCTTCTCTTTCCCTCCTCTCTCTCTCTCTCTCGCCTAATTGTCCGACGCTCCACGAACTTCCGGTTCGTTAAACGCTCTCTCTCTCTCCCTCCTCTCGCTTTTTCCGCTCGACTTCGCTGTCTATACATACACACACACATACACGTGTATATACATCGCGTTCTCCTGATGATGCAATCAAGAGAGGCGCATGATTTTAACCATACACGTGTTTTCCTTCGCTCTCTCTCTCCCCTGCCGCTCTTTTTTTTTTGTTGTTTGGATTTCGCATTCCACACTCGCTCGCGCGCGCCTATATTGATTTGACGAGCACGCGCGCGGCGCGTAATTAATGCGGGGAGGGAGGCTTATATTCGTTAGTTTGATTGTGACGATCGTTAAGCGCAATTATTTGCGAAAGAGAGAGGGGGAACACGACAGAAGGAGAAGAAGACGCTGATAATTGCGTGTGTATAGTGCGTGCGTGCGCGCGAGCTGTGGGACAATCAGAGAAATTGGACGGAGGGGGAAGAAGAAGAAGACGAGGAGGAGGAGGAGGAGACACGGTCGGCGCGACGAAAGATGCGGGTTAATCAAAGATGCATAAATCTTGAACGGGATGCTGCGACCTTGGAGTGGATCTCTGTGCTGTGATAGAAAAAAGAGCGGGTCTCGTTTGGCGAGCTTTTGATTGTAATTAAGCGGTGCGTGCCGCGTTGTAGGTCCGGTTTTAGTTTTCTAGGTATAGTTGGCGAGTGTAATTCAAAATAGAATCATTTTTTTTCTTTGGTATATATACATTTTTGTTATTGAATTTTTTCGTACTGATATTCTAATATTAGAAATGAAGCTGTTATATTGAATATATCGTCTAAATAAATGTACCTATATCTGATTGCTAATATATCTAGGTATATTATAAAAAACCGCTCTTTGAGATTTTTTTTTTCTAGCCACTATAAATTCTAATCAAACTTATATAAAATCACATTTTACAACACTTTTATACTCACTATGGCAATCACGAGTGTATATACACACCGCGTCCCACCGAACCCTAACGAATCCCCACCGAAACACGTATATATAAACCCAAGCCGAAAGGACGACAAATTAATCGGCTCGTGATTCTCTCGTCGTTATACACTTCTCCCGGAAATTCAGCATTAAAAGACTCGAGTCTAATTAACTCGCTCAATTTTTCTCTCTAAAAAACGCGCGCGCCACCGGTATAAAGAGACTAACCAGCCCCGCCGCCGGCGGCGCGCTCTTAAAATAATACAGACCGCACGGTATAAACTCCGCATCAGCGCTAAAAGCTGTCATTTACTGTAATCCGGAATTATGGAGATTTCGTGCGCGCCGCGTAATTCGTCTCCGTGCGGCGATCGTGAGTGGGGGGCAAATGACGAAAGAAGAGAGAGATAGAGAAAATGAGAGAAAACGGCATTAACCTCTTTTTTTTATTTGCGACCGTCTGAGCGTTCGCGCCATTTCGCTTTCGGCGGAGTGCATTAGTTATTTATCTCTGGCGCGCACTGGATGGCAGTCCGATCGATGTGTCTTCGATAATTGGGGAGTTCTATTATTGGAAGTGATGGTGCGTATATGAGTGCGCGCGCTTTTAGGGGACGTTGTGGTGATTTAATTTTTCTCTTGAGGTCTAGTGTAAAAGGAAAATACTTTTAGCAAAATGAAGTTGATTTTGTCATTCCTTATATTGTAGATTTTATATATAATGATGCTCTTTTCTTTGTAGTTATACGGAACAATTCTTCAGATAATGGATAGAGCTATATTCTCGAAAGGATTTTACAATAATACGTGACATCCAATTGAAAACTGAGTCGTAAATACTCCGTGTTCTACAGAGAAAAATGTTGTAAGTATAAACATGTCTGATTGTAAAAGTTGAGAGACGCAAATCCTCAACAAAATTACCATAATTTATGGTAAAAATTGCCATAAATTAATCCGAATTTTTACCATAAAAATTATGTTAATTTTTAAGGAAAAATTCGAGTTTATCCCACATATATAATCAGATATGGTCATTTTTCCAATACTATTTTTCTGCATGATACTATAACCAGGCGATAAGGATTAGAATTTAATTGAAGTTCTCAAATGGCTAGTATACATAAATATAATTCTTAACGCCAACATTGTAACTATTTTACTTTTTTACAATAAAAAAACTAATACTATTATTATACAGCCGACAATCCTGTCCAAGTTATATAACAAAACTCACCCATTACTTCATTACCCAAACCCACTCCACGACATACACAACCTCCTCCCTCTTTCAACCTCCACAATGCCAACTCCCAAAACCATTAAGAAAAAAACAAAAGCATCCAATTCGCCATCAAATTTAAACACTCCATCCCCCTCTCCCCCTCGGCCCCAAACAAAGGAAGCCATCTTATTGTCGACGTATATACATATACACATATACACACACACATGGCTCGCATAGAATCGAGAGCCAGCTCGCACGCGTAATTGCGCTTTTTTTCAAATCCGCGACTCGCCACGGACGCTGAATGGGTCATTTGTTTAATCGACGATAAATAAAAGCCCTCGCTGAATGAAGACGCGCGGTCAATGAGTCGGTTACGCTTCGGAGCGACGATCGAATGAATGAAGCCGAGACGGCCGCCATGCCGGCCCGACAAAAGGGCATTATGCGGGCAAAAAATCGGGCGACGCAGCGCAACGAGCGCCGCGATGCGCATCGGTGTCGCGTTTTTTTGCCCTGTGCGCAGTAGAAGCAGGAAAGGAACTTAGGATCGACGCTGTGGGGCCGCACGCTGATTAAAACGTCGATTCGTCTCGGTGATTTTTAAGTGGTTGACATAGTTAGACCGGATTTCATGTATTTTCTATCAAGTTTTTGTTTCTTCTGTGTGTAGGTATCCATCGGTTGTGGAACGAGTGATTAGGCGAGAGTGGCGCACCCCCACAAAGATGTTTTAGTACTTTATTTATTAGATTTACGATCGGTACAGAATTAAAATAAAGTTCAATCGACTTATGTACGATACTCTTGATCACCGTTTCTGCAGCCTTAACGCAGCAATTATCATAATTTCTAACACTTAACCTGCAATAAAAAGTTTACAAAAAACTATAACTGAAGTCAATCTTATTTATTTTCCCGTTCGCGCTAATAATAGTACCCAACCTTCAGTTCTTCGTAATAGATTCATGTGGTAAGATAAGCAGCCGTATTGTAAGACACAGAGTATCCATAAAATGGAATTTTAAAGTAAACATAAAATTCGGAAATAATTATTGCACATATTAAAAAAAATTATAATTAAGAGTGTAGTCTCTTAATGCATAAATGTGAATACTTGTATTTTGTTGAGAAACGTTTAATATTAAGAAAAAAAAAGTTGTTGTGCATTTTCACATGAAGGTTATGTTGAGCGTATCAGTTAAATAGAAGCAGCAAAAGCACTGAACTAGTTAGTTCAACTATTACAAGGAAATTAAATGCTTTGAAAATATGAAATATAGCTTTTCCGAAAGCTTATGAGCAGTTATGGATATATACAGTTATGGTCATTTGTCTCAATTTTTATATAATTCTATAAATTATTTAACAGTCTTATAATTCGTACATCGAATAATAAACGCATTATCTCATATCACGCTACTTTTGCACTATTTCTTGAAACAAACTTTCATTTTTAGATTTTTATACTAATAATCAATGCATCTCCGTTTCTCACCCCTATTTTGATTAATCAAACATACAAGATGAATAATAAACAGCAATTAAAAAACAAATTACATAACCTCAAAAGACTCACAAATAAAAATTTGCTGACGAGAAATCACGTTTCACGCATCGAAATGATTTTGCTGAAGATCGAAATCACTTCTTATTAGCTAAAGTTTAATAGAGTAAATAATTTTAGAAACTTTTAAATTGGTGATAATTCTACTGGATTTCAATAGAAACATTACTTAACTGTTATTTGTATAGTTTTCACTCAATGAGTTTGACCTGGAATTCACGATGTTGATACGCTAAATCTTGTAAGCATAATGGCTAACATCTTAAGTACATGATAATTTTTTGTAAATGTGTGCGGTAAGTACGATATGCGATCGAGAGGATCGCACCTAAGTCGAGAGAAGGAGCGACGTAATTTGTAGGTTCATTATTATAGATTATATATATCATTTTGTAAATTTGTATCGATGATAAATTATTAAAACAAGCTATTTCTTTAATAAAAAGTGTTTATTTTGCCCAATTTACCTAAAAAATATGATGGTTAACGCATCGATTTCTAAAATTTTTTATCATTTTACAAGTTTTTTGTTAATATAACAAATTATTGACCTATCGGGATGAAAAAATGACCTTAGGGTTTTTTATTCGCAACACCATGACACATCGATCCCAATTGGTTTCATCCTGGCGTCTTTCCGTGGTCGTTCAACTTGTTTTATTGTGGATAAATAGTTCGTTATATAATTAGTTTATCATAGTTCAAAAATTTCAATTTATTATTACACCTTGATATCCTTTGACCAAACATCAACGAACGAGTCATCCGACAACCTTATTATACTTGCCCCGGGGTAAGGACACAAGAAGTTACTACTTGGCGCACAGACGCACAAAACTACACACATCCCCTACACGCACGCACTCCTTCGAAACCCAATAAACGATTCGCTTAATCAACGACGCATTCACCCCCCATTCGACGCAGTGCACACATATAACGAGCGAGCTCCACATATTAATCGCGCTCGCGTCCGAAAAAACCTTTCCCCCTACACACAGCAGCGCACACGTCAATGCTGCGGGAGAGAAATCCAATTTGCCCCTACTCCCTCGCATTCTCATGCGGCGGCCACGTGCGCGCAATTATACGCGTAATACACTTGTTCGCGCACACATAGACGCACGGTAGAAGGCGAAACGCGGCGAGTAAACAACCTAAGGATAATGAATTTAATCCCGCCCGCTGGGGGGTAGAGAGTGTGTGTGTGTGTGCGCGTGTGGGGCTATTAGTGCTACGCTAAGAGCCAGCCGTAATGAGCCGGCCGACGAGAGGCATCGAGAAGAGACTTCTGTGCAGACGCGCGAGAGGCGCAGCTGCGCGGCGTAAGGATTATCGTCGACGGTGGTGTTGCTCGAGAGGGTTCTTCTTTTCCTATTTTTAGGCGGACATGAACGATGCTCGCGAAGGTTTCGGTATTGGAATGATGAAGGATGAGATAATATTCGGTGGTTGATTATGGGGTGGATCTGGGTATGGTTAATAGAGAATCGGTAGGGAAAAACTAAACGGAATGGAAAAAAAAATTAATCGGGATAAGGGATTGTGAAGTTGCAAAGAAGAATAGTGAAGTTTGATAAAAATAAGTGGTAAAGTAAATACTTCTGGCGCTTAGTAGTCAAAATTTACTTCTTTCTTTCTAACTGGGTAATATTTAACTTAAATGATTACATGGGCTCTTAATGCTTGTGTCAGTTGCATAGGATACTCATTATATACTTATTACTTATATTTAGAAGTGCACGAGAGCAAGACAATACAATATTTCTGTTGTCAGTCAATATGAAAAATATTATTGTCGTGTCTTGAAATTCTTGATCATATTGAGTTACGTAGATGTGTTACAATAAACGAGTCGATTAAAAAAGTCTTAAACCCAAATAGCGGAGGGAGGCGAAATTCACGTGGATGGAGAAGACACGCTGAAGTGTAACAGTACAATAGTTGACTATTTAAAAAAGGCTTAACCCCAAATAGTTGGGGGACATGAGGTCCATGTACAAGAGAAATGAGTCACGCAGACGTGGGACTATAGTCGAGTCGATTATTTCAAAGATTCTATAACCCAAATAACCTGCGGACGTAAGAACCACGCACAAAAGGGAGTTAGACAGACGTGTGGCAGTAAGAGAGGGGATTATTAAAATAAGTCTGCGTCACTGCACAACTGCTTCTTTTTGTGTGAAACTTGTGATTTCTGTCTTGGGAAATATGTTTTAAAGAATCGATTCGCTTATTGTCGCACGTCTATAGAACTCCCTTTTTTGGCGCGGACCTCGCATCCCCCGGCTATTTCGGTTATGAGTTTTTTAAAATAATTGATTCTTTCACTGTCGCATGTTTCCGTAGCTCCCTTTTTTGCGAGGACCTCGCATCCCCTGGTATTTGGATTCCACACCTTTTTAAATGATTCACTGTTAAAAATATCCTTAAATTTAAGAAACTTTAAAGTTACAAATTTACTGAATTTTGAGAATCGTGTAACTGAGCTTAATTTAATATACAAATACATTAGGTTTAATATAAAAAAATGAAATTTCGCCATAAATTTGATTTTTCCTGCCACATATGTGTTGCCAGCCAGAGCCTAGTTTGTGCGCTGCCGCCAGGCGGCATATTCCCTGCCTGTATCATCA
>UXGD01002554.1:0-25354 GCA_900474315.1 Torymus auratus | reverse complement strand
TATATATATATATATATATATATATATATAACAGGCATAAAAGTAGAAAATTACGCACACTGAGTTAAAATAATAGTGTACGATACGCTTGCGCTTAGGCGTTTGTAATTAAATTGTAAATAGTAATGTAACTAATATAAAACAAAATATCTGTTAAGATATAGCAATTTATTAACAGCAATAATGAAATGAAAATATAAACTATGAAAACACTAAATGTAATATATTTAAAAGTTTCTATACTTTAATAACGATAGTTATTTACTATTAACGAATGGGATTTTATATATTTAATGCTTACATTGCATAAAGGTACAGTTAACTTAAAATATAATACTTGTTAATGGTCAACATACTATAATTATAGCTATAAAACTTTCAAAAATACTTGAGCAATCAAAATAAATGGCCTATCACCTACCTTTGTGCCGCACGTAAACAAAATAAGATATCCCTAACCTTAAAAAACTTAACTAACTTATGAAAAGTATCATATGATATATATACACATCATTTTATCTCTGCAAATTAAAAGACTGTCAATATTATTACTTAATTAATTTGCACTCATAATATTTCTATCCCTATTATATGTACGAGCACAATTATAACTGAAATAAACAGACGAGAACAACACTTGTCATCAAAACAAAGAAGTCCGCGAGCACAGCTGATACTCTATGTCAGTCCCTCCCGGGTCTGGCTCTCCGACCTCCGACCTTCGAATCCAGTAGACGAATAACAGCATAATATTTCGGCATTCTTGCAAATCTGAGCTATCGATAATGTAGGTAACTGTTTTTCTTTCCGGTAAAGCGCGTAAAGCTCGCGTAGATTTAAATGAACTCTTAACCGCGGTTTTTTTAAACCTGTTTATATGTGATAATAAGTAGCTTTATGATACAATGTAAGTAATTTGTATATCATGTTTTTTTCAAGAAACTTCTGAAGAATAAAGTTGTAAGTTGATACAAAATTAAATATTAACACGATAATTTTTAGGACAGTAATTATTGAAACTCTAGTAATTAATATTTATTTTAATTATTACCAAGAATTTTAGACCCTATAGAATTTCTACTTGTATAGGGTTATTAATATACTTTGATGGTAATAACATTACAGGTATACCTTATTGGATGATGGTCCGTCATTCACTTTACAATTGATCATCATAGTAAATGTATTAAAATCATCTCTATCGTTGGAAATAAGGAATTTCTTCTAAAAATATTAATAATTGATTATCGATATAGTAATAATTCATAAATTTATTATGATATGTACGTATACTTAGCACATGTTCGAAATTTACCTTAAATCGTTCCCCGATTTCCTGACCGGCTGATGCTAGTCGTTTTCGTATTTGGATTGTATTTTTTCGAACGTATTCCCGAACTGTATCCATAGTAAAAGTTCAAATATATAATAAATATTTTACTTTTGTAACTTTTGCAGTCTTTCGAGTTACTGTAATAATAAAAATAATTTTTGTAGTATATTTTTGTATAAATACGCAATTCTCACATGCAACACTTCCAGTGCCCCAGTACAGGCCACTCGTAAATAATCTGATTCAGGTACCACTTTATAGCGATTATAGAAAGAAGTAAAATTGAATTTTGGGAAACAAGCCACGAAGCAGCGGCTGAGACACGTATAGCGCCACTCTCAAACTTTGTACCTATGACTAAAATAGTTGAAACTACCGGTGCGTGATTGTGGTTGACAATACTTAACTGAAGTTAGTTTAATCGATCCACAAAGCTATCATAATGCAATTTATGACACGTACGGAAATTCGGTTATTGTAAGTAAAATATTTGTTATGATTGTTTTCTCGCAAAATAACAAATGTAAGTACTATAAAATTTTAATACATTATATTAATTAATTATTGCTACCTAAATAAAAATTATCTTAATGAATTTAGCTATTTTATAAATTAAATGTTATATATACATTATACTTATACATATAAACAGTTGCACTTCACGCTACACTGTAAAAAAGCGTATTGGAATCTCATAAAATATGCACGAAGAGTTTGCGTATATTGGTATGAGAATAAACAGCGTGAATTAACAGCATTGTGCAAAATTATCATAGATTTTTAATAATGAGATTATAAATGGTAAAAATTATTTCGAAACCGCAGAATCGCATACTAATCGAGTCAACGAATTGTTTGATCTTAAGTATTGATTTTTCAAGAATATTATTCAGATTTTATTTTGCACGTGAGTTTAATAATGAACGCAGAGAAGTTTTCAACTTAAAACCTCAAAGTTCTAAATAATATATTCATAACTTTATCAACCAAAATATTTTATTCATAAGGTACAAATACTGTAAATTGTTAAGAACAAAACGACTAAGTATAATACCCAAAAACCGCAAGGATTAAAAAGCAGAGCGAGAAGAAAACCTTTATCACGAGAGTGGCACCGCGTACCCGAAGCCGATAATTTTACCCTCTTCCTATCTGTCCTCGAGCCCAGCAGCAGCACATCTCTGCAACCATTGAATACTATTACCGTTATCGGTAGGGATTGTGTGTACGGACGCGTTCGAGTTATATACACTTCACTCTACCGTGAGCGTGCATACTGCAGCCCCATTGTGCTAGCGCTAGCGCGAAGCGAAAGGATATATTCCGTGCTAGCATTCAGCAAGAGATTGACCTAATTGAACAGTCGTAGATTGTATTCTGCCACGCGCATGGGCGTTATAAGCTTTCGGTGTAATCAGCCAGCACGCGGGTGTGAGAGCTTTTCGCCTGATATTTTGTTGTTTTTAAAGACGGTTATGGATGAGAAGTAGTTTTAGTAACGATGCCAACTAATCCTGTGAATGTGCTGGATAAGAAAGAAGAAACGGACTGAGATGTAAGTAAGTACAGTGCAGTTATGAGATATTGTAACATAAAACTCGGATGAACTCTGTTGCCCATAACATTGAAAACTATTTTTTAATTAAGTAATGCCCAGAACAGTAATTTTAGGTTGCTTGAAAACTAAAAACTAACAGAGATTTATATTCCATATATTTTATTAATTTGTTTAGTCAATTACTATTTTTAACTGCGTTTTTATCCAAGTTGGTCCGGAAATAGAGTATTACAGTATATTAAATAAAGTACTATTTGCAAAACTATTTTAATTGCGAATTCACCAACGGGAATAATCTTGGAATTTATATCCTCGCTTATATAATAAACGTACTATTTTGTTTTTTGCAACGTTTATGAAGTCAGAAATAGTCACTTTAATCATATCTATTTGCTTACCGCGTTTATGCTGAAGCAAACGTAGCAAAACAGCTTCTCTGCCCAGAGCAGAAATCAGACTAAAAGGATCGACTCGGATGTTTCATATTACTTCAGAAAAAGAAATTGAATATAAGGCAAGGTATACCTTATTTAACAAATTATACGAAACTCGCACGCAAAGATATCTCTAAATGAACTTTTTATATTAAATCTCGCATCAATTAGCACACAAATATAGAGAAAAATAATAATCCAAATTGAAAAAACAAAAATTTCATATTTATAAAATCTATATTATTGTACTAGGTATTTTATTAACATTTTATAAATTTACAAATTGAAGTAGAAAAATATAGTCTTTTACCTCTTCCGTTGATTCACAATTGTTGATATTCAATATTTTCGTGGTTCGTTTATGATATAAAACGTAGAAAAGTATAAATTATAAATGTAACGATTAAAAATCGTAAATGACGGTTAAACTAGAAAGCGAGCTGAAGTCTGCACAATCATTACGAGTGTAGTACTATATAAGCCCCATCAACCAATTCCGCAACAAAATCGTAACTGAATCACGTCAGCAATTGAATTCCCCTACGATCGATTCTGCAGCACGAGTGGAAGCTCACGGCATCCTTTCGAAATTTAAACCTCACATGAGCAAGTTGGTAACAACTTTACCTCCACGCTAAGGTCGAGAAACCTTGATCCGCGTCTAATTTCACTTTACGAGAACGAAAGAATATACATCTACCCGTCTTCCGCGAGAACGAACAAATCTACAATAGGATGACCCGGGTTTCACCACCTTCGAGATGATTCACTTCGACGCGCGAACTCATATAAAGTGAGAGTGCGTTGTTAACGCAGTAACATTATGCGGTAGCTTATCGTAATTAGAAGTTATAACGACCATCGGGCTAATAACGGCTCGCCATACTTGCACGTTCCAAAACTTGAATTTACAGAGCTTTCGCGGTATTACAGTGTGCAGGTGTCTAACTTGCCGACCAGACAGCCTCAGCCGTTACTCTCTCACCTGTATATTATTAAACTGGAAATAATAATAATTTGAATGAATGTCGTTAGAAACTGTAATTACAAGTATATATAAAAATATCTTGTTTCTGTTGAGTACCTATGAGAGTTGACAAAAAATAAATTTTGATTTCTAAATAAGTCATTTTATTTAGGTACTTTCGATGTTACAAATATTTTCTACGATATACGTTATCTACGACTCACATACATTCTTTTAATTCGAAAACTGTCGTCAAAACGTTCAAGTTATCAGGAATATTTTTACAAAGGAATCGATTTCGATCTCATACAAAAATACCATTTAAAATCAAATTTTTCGTATTGATGTTTGGATATTCAGTATTCTAATTACCAAGATACAAGTATTCGCGAATATAGTATATAGCATTATTATAGCAAAACATCTTATGTATGTACATAAACATATTATTGAAAACTATATGCAAAAGCTACATTAAGGTTTACTCAGTCGATAAGAAATTGCTTAAAACCATACAATTAAAATAGGAAACTACGTGTGAAACTTTCATTAGTAAAAATCGCAATGTACATGTTTTATTATTTTTATTGATCGAAGCAGTTTCAGTACAAAATTTAAAATCAAACTTCATTTTTTCACTTTCTCACATTATAATCTTCAGTTTGTTGAATCGCCATCTCTGTTTCTGCAGTTAGAGCAGTAGAAGTTATACAAACAGAATAGCTGTGTACTTACGTACATCTTATATATTCATGTATATAATATATAGCTTTTATACGAGGCATAATAAGCAATGCTAAGACGCAATAAGAGCTACACAATAAATTTGCTAAAAAATTTTATCTCAATCAAGACAGAAAAAGTAGATAATCGAGTTTTCTCGCAATACATCTGTTTAGATTATAATGTATCTCAATGTTCTTATGTTATAAATCTAAGATGCGCGTGTGATTTTTTTTTTATTCAGGAATCAGGATTCACATGTACTTATGAGTGTGTGCGTGAATGTTCGCGTGAAAAAAAAAACTATTACCTGCCTTTACAGACATTTATTTCACTCGTTTTAAAAATTTCCATTATAATGTTTCTGGATTTTTCCTTCTTTTTCCACGATAATCATTATTTACGAAAAACATACTAACATTTCTTTGTCAATTATTGTTAATGTGTTCGTTTTTTTAGTCAGTTTTAAAACGCTTGTCTCGCAAATCATTCAACAGGGAAAAAATGTCCAAATTGTCTTTTGCGCGACAAGCTGCATTTTAGCATTACTTTCTTTATACATATACATTTTTATATTCAATATTGTTCTTGTAATATTAATCATTGTTTAACTAATAATTATAACTAGAGCTAATAAAACCTCACCCAACGAGACACTGACAAACTTACCGTTTGCTGCCCGACTTACAGACCTACTACTCCTAGATAAATTCTTCTTTTTACGCTCAACCCGAAAATATTTTTAATTATTGAATAATCTTTTATTACGCTTACAACTTTCTTTGATTTTAAATAGCTTACTGCTTTCCCCTACAATAAATTAAATTAAATTAACTTTTTCATAAAACGTCATCATGTATTATAGCGCTTGAAAGTACAGTCTTTAAGCGCCTGATGATAGGCAATTTAGATAAATATCAAAAGAGACAACGCTTTAAACATCTTTGTAAGTAAAAAAATGCATATTTTGTTCGAATACAATTTAAAACAGCTTTATCAGAGACAAAATATTAATATAAGATTTCATTTCTTTTAACAAAATTATAATTTTTGTGATTTTAGATAAATTACTTTATAGCCTTTTTAAGGAATCAGATAAATATTACAATAACGATATTTTATTAAAATTATATATTTAAAATATTACAAATATAAAAAAAGTAAAAAATACTTATTAATTAGATAATAAGTTTATTATCTGATAAATAAAGAAAAGCTATTTAAAATTTTTTTTTTCAATGTAAAATTAGTTTCTTTTCAATAATATATCATTATTCAAGCTATACTTGTGTTATAAACATTTCCAAAAAAGGCTAAAATTTATGTTTCAACACAAATCGTTATAAAGTTTCGAGTTATAAGATCCGTTCGTTAATAGCATTATAATTTAATTCTTATTTATAAGGAGAAACCGTTTATTAGTACTTTCTTTTGTTTATTGCACAGGCTCATTGCAATCAATATCGATAGGCATATTGAAACCTTTTCAAGAGTGCTGAAAAAGCTCTGCTAAGAGAATATATTATATGTGACAGATGTAGAACAGTTTATTTAAAAAAATGTAAAGCAGTTTTGTGATTTAAACCTATATCTTTGAGTAAGCAATAACATGTCTTTATACTATATGCCTGTGATTAAAAAAACTTTTTATCTGAAACTAGGTTTCTCCCTACTAAAATACTTTTAGAACTTGCATTTATACTAAAATAAAATATTTTTAAAAATAATATAAAATATTTTAAACTTTTTGCAATACAAATTTTTTTAATTTAAAGCGATTTTGAAAATTTTGTAAGGAACCCCGTTTAGAGTTACATTTGGGGAGTAAGATTTCTTTGGAAGCATTTAAAATATCAAAATATCGATCGATTGGTGTCTCATCAAGTGTGGATTTCTTTAAAAATAGTATATCGATCATATAAGCTATCTGTACACTCACAACCGTCCACATACGCAATAATATTAACATATTTAATATTGGACCAGCTTAAAAATGAAGTACAAATACGGAAAAAACTTTATAAACAAAATTGAGATGTAACGTGGCACGGTTTGTGACTCGCATTCTACTTATTGTGATGTTTTAAGTGTCAGTATTACTATAAGTTGCACGTTATTTTGAAATATTATCTATTATGACTTTTATAAAATTTTTCATGCATTATTTAAAAATATATTATAATAGAAACATCTTAAAAACTGAGCTTGTTAATGACACCAATGTGGGACAACACGAAGAGAGGACACATTAATGGAGCCAAACCCTAAAAACTCTACAAAGCTTCAGAAACTAGATTTCCGTACGTTAAAAAAGAAAAGAGAGGAAAATCAAGAATAACATTTCTCATTCTTATCATCGTTATTATCATCATCACCATTATTATCGGCATTTATTCCATTTCCATTCAGTCATTATTTATGCAAGTTAAAGGATTACGGTAGAACTTTATCTATGAATGAGACAATGGCAACCACTTCCATACCAGATCTGTATTTCACAAAGACACACCGCGAGGCTATCTCTAATTTTCAGCTCTGATTTGAAAACAGCTTCATTTTTTCTCTTCTCCTCTATATTTTAAGTCCATATTAAATATATTTTACAATAATGTAATCATTGTACATGAACAACATATGCTCTACACTCAAATATTCCTCGCCATCTCCGACTAATCAACGCAACTTGACGAGTTAATAGTTAAATAAATTTGTAACACTGCGTGTCAACTGTTTTATAAAATAAATTTATTGACAACACAGTTTTCTTTTTGCCCTTGCTCTAAGCAGTAACCTCGGGTGTACTTTGTTTTTACATGGAACAATGACAAATTTCTTAAAATTAAAGTCAACTCCAGGGGGATCAATTTTGTAGTTTTATAAGATTTTATTGTTTTTTTTTTCCTTATAAAATTATAATTCATTAAGGTTAATATACTCCATTATAATCCAATCGTGTTAGTCTTATTTATACACTTGTAAATCTACAAAATTGATTTAGAAAAACGAGTGAAATGTATAATGTTCTTGTTGCTTAGCAGATATTTAACAGACTTCAAATGTGATGCATACATTAAGAAACTTATTTTTATCAATAAAATTACTTCAGAACTCAACTTTAATCCTTAATCGAATCTAAAAAATAATTATACTCTTGCCAACTTAAGACATCGGTCACGAATCGAGGAACGTTGAAAGCATACTTCGTCTTCCTCTATTCTCCGGTGCTAGCGGAATTCGACTGTAATACGCTGATTAGTCAGACTATTAACAAGTCGGTGTCAATTCATTAAAATAGACGAGGGGACAGGATCTGCGACCCCGACATGTGCACCCCTGGTACCTGCTATAAACAAAAAGAAAAATTGCCTTAGCATTTGATCATTGATTTGACTAAGGTCGATTATTCTATTTTTTTTTTTTTTTTTTTGTTCTTTTAAAATATCCTGTTTGACATTAAAAAAATTTAATTTCACTTTGGTATATTTTTGATTAAATAAAAACATTGATAGTAGTGATTTTAAAATTTCATTTATTTTAATTTACAAGAATCAAATACATTTTTCAAAAAATACCAGAATTATTACAGCAAATATATTCAGTAAATTAAAAGATTTTTTAGAAATTATTAACACATGGAAATATATGTTATTTGATGTCTCATTTAATGTAAAGTACCTTAAAACTAGTACATTAATCATATAATAATATATTTGTACAATTAAAATATTACATTAATTGAGAACTAAAATTATAGTCAACAAATTTTGAATTTCCCGACTATATTGTTATATTTTAACAAAAATTTTTAAACTAAATATTTCATTGAACTACTTAATTTAAAAAAATCTTCGCAATATTATTCTTTTTCATAATTGTTGAATGCTGTTAATGTTACTATGAATAAATTTTATTTTTATAGTAAAATATTTTTATTTATGGTACAGTTTTCTTCCTAAAATTCAAATTACAAATTATTCCTTATCATTAAAGTAAATAAAAATTTCAATATTTAGTTGACGTTATTATTCAATCGAACAAACCACGTTCTAAATACAAATTAAATATATATTTGTAGGGAAAACGTCCATCGAAAACGAAAAGAAAGGTGAGCGCGTCTCACAGCGTGTAGAATCTTTTCTGGGGAAAGTACTTACGCGGAGGAGATGCGCTAAAACTCGGCGTCAAAATTATTCCTTCTTTTCGTCAGCGTCTGACGAGCTATTGGCGCTGGCGGTAGTATTTTCCGAGGCGGGCGTCGCTTCGGATGCCGGTGCGTCCGCCGCCGATCCTTTACTCGACGCTTCCGTCGTCGCTTCGGAGTTGGCCTTGGTTGTCTCTTCTTTATTCGCCGCCGGCGTTGACGACTCTTCTACAGCGTTTTTCTTTGCTTCCTCATCGTTGCTCTTGTCTGATTCTTCGCTGGGCTTTTCCTCTTTCGAGTTGGCCGTCTTGCCGTCTGTCTGGTCCTCTTTCTTACTTTCTTCTTTACTGTAAGTTTGAAACATTTGTTTAGTAAAACAATCATGATACAATTTGCAACAGTTTCATTAGCATTATTATTACCAATTTATTATTCAATAAAAAATCCATTTTGTTAACGGAAAAAAAATGTTTCAGCTGGCGAATTAACCAAACTTAAAGAAAAATTACCTATCCTTCTTCTTCTCGGCGGCAGGTTTCTCCTCGTCCTTTTCATCGGAGCCTTCCTCTACCTCCATCTTGGCATCCTCGTCCTTCTCGTTCTTCTCCTTGTTATTCGCTCCAGCGCTGTGCTCTTCATCGTTCTCGTTGGTCTTCTTGGGCCGTCCGCGACCGCGGCCACCAGTGCGGGGCTCGCGTTTTTCCTTCTTCGGCGGCGTCGGTGCCGGCGCCGAGGTGATGTTTCGCGCGGAGCTGCGCGTGCGCCTCCTGCCCTCCACCTCGCCGAGGCTCGAGTTCAAGCCCTGCAACAAGTTGGCAAGGATGAGTAAAGTGTGCATCTCCCTCTTTCTACCTCAAGTGTTATGCTCAAGACTGTGCCAATTATCACGACAGTTTTATACACTTGTTACACATTAGCTTTATTTCGTTTATTCTACTACTTTACGAAAATAATTTCAACTTTCAATTATTATTCCAAGGACAATGTATTTGAGTAAATTTATTTAGTTGTATAAAGTAAATTCGGAATTTTATTTGTTTAGCCACATTCATAATAAAAAAACAACAACATGGATCTTTTCAATGAAAGCAGTAAACAATTTTCAATATAAAAAAGATTTTACCCCTCATCCGAATTTTCCGGTAGGTAGATAGTCGGTGGATAACGATCGGCTCTCGGTCACGAAGACCATAGCGAGAAGAGAGCCTTTCAAAATCCGGATGACACATGATTGGAAACACCGTGTGCCACCGTGGCGCCCTCGGACCGCGAGCGCACCGGAAAACCCGACCCCCTCTTTCTCCCCCCGCAGTCATCTGTTCGACTATCCTCCCCTCTCCTTCGGCTCTGCCTCCCCCTTACACCGGCACATAAGAGACAGAGACGAGAGATGCTTCTCTCTCCTCGACTTGGAGTGAGAGAGAGAAATCTCCCTTCCCCGTCCGATATCGCCCCGCCACGGTCGGCTCTTTCGCGAAGCTGAGAGTAATAAAAACGGTATATATAGTCGAGTCGAGTCGCGCGCGCGTATATATACCTACACCGTCACACGCACGCAGGGGGGAGGCAAAAACTCGACGCTGCTCGCGAGCAAGGGGGTAGCAGAACGCAGCAGCCGCAAGCAACCTTTCTCTTTCGGGAGATGTGTTTCTCGCGTAGCGTTGCGCGCTCTCGGCGTATTATAAGTAGGGCCGCGCCGGCCAGAGAGTTAACGGTCCGAAAAATGTGTGGGTAATCACGCGTCGGAGCGCGGCTAGTTTGATCCGGAGCGTGGTCGCGCGTATAGAGCTTCTTAGTGCTGACACTCTAACCGTGTATATATATCTTAATACGATGGATCGAAAAGATAGTCTGCTATACTTGCAAGTTCCGTCTGATTTATGATATGCCCTCGAAGAATATTGTGCTCTCATTGATAAAATCGAGGTTTCGTTATGATTCATAACCGTGATTCGGCTTTTTATTTTTCTACTATTAATGGTTATTAATTAAACAAGCACCCATGCACCAGAACCTCGAATATGCTCACCTTTAGAATTTCGTCGGCTTCCTGGGCCGTCTTTTCCAGGGTGGAGAGCCTCTTCGCGCCGGTGCGTTTGCTCTTGGTCACGGGTTTCTCTTCTGGCGACTCCTCCTAGAAAAAAAACGAAGAAAACAGATGCACGGGGCATCGGCTTCGTGAGTCTCTCTTTTCCAAACTCATGCTTATATACATATATTTAGTATAAGTACGCGTGCGCGTTCGCGAAGGATATAATGTACACGGTGGCCGATAAATTTTACACTCGAGTCTGTCGACCTCTTCCGGATTCAAGTCACTTGCGTAAGGAGTTTTCGATTCCCTCATTGCGAATCCGTCCGGTGCATTCGAACGGGTCGAATGTTTGGAAAATAATTGGTTACGGAGAGAGGGATTAATTTTACTGTCGAGGGAATGGAAAGTTACATTTACGTAATAGTCAAGTTACTATTTTAAAATACAACATTTGAATTTAGATTTAAAAAACATTTAAAAATAGATCTCGAGAGATAATTTTGTTTGCTCCAAAATCAATTAGATTTTGAAAAAGTCGAAAAATCATCACAAGCGTCACGAAATACCATTGAAAATCAAAGAAATGACCTTTCAAAACTACAATTTTTCCTCGAAAATGGGAGACCGTATCGGAGCACTGCATTCCATTTGAACGCTTTTTCTGAGATTTCCAGAGCATCATTTATACCTATGCAGTATACCTCTCTGGCCCAAAGACAGACACACATCACCGAGGCTATAGAGCGTGCGTATACCTACTACATAGCGGCTAGCACACGCGCGCGTGTGTTGGGGGAGGGAAAAAGTGGCGGGAAACGCGCCACGCCGCGCACACATTATATGCTCCGACTTATTTCTCTCTTTTTCAGACTCACGCGCGCTTGTTGCGGCACACGCACACGGTACCGGATAATGGGAGTTTCGTCTTACAAGAAGGCAAATTGCGAGGCGTTTAGGAGTCGCGACGTAAGGTAACGCGATACATATAGGTTTCGATTTTCGTTCTGTTCTTGACAAAAGTTCCTGCGCGGTGTATTATAGAGCAAGGTCGGCTGCTGCTTTGAGTTGCTTGCCGAGGCTTTTTCGTTGTCGAAAAGTGGAAAGGAAAGAATGCGAAAGCTACTATCAGCGGTATATAACACATGGACGAGTGGCATTATCTTAGTCGTTCAAGGTTTGTTTTGCCTGTTGCTCAAGAAGAAAACGAAGGTACCGTTCTTTCGATCTTTTCTTTTTTTTATAAAATTATCTTTTAATTTACTGATTTTTAAGAATTACATTGATAAACAAAACTTGTATATATTAAAAAAACTACAAGAAGTTAAACAAAGCTACAAAAAGGTAATCAATCAATATCTTAACGCTTTCCTTATATTTATAAAGTGTATTATTAGAAAAGTTTAAATAAAAAAAAATCGTTACATTTAAAAGAGATGCAGTCGATAAAGCAATAAATCAATTACGTAACGCGTTTATAAAATATTTATCTAAAAAGGTAAAAAATGCAAAGTCAGCGCGAAGATAAATATAAAGATCAAAGAGACGATGGGTGCGCTTCTGCTTACGGCGTCAAGGCTATATAATATGGAAGAGAACAACGCTCGAACCACTAATTTAGGATGCGAAACGAGTGAAATAATCGGGAAAAATGAAATGATGCTCCTTGAGCGCTTGTTTACTTCTCTCGTGACGCGCGATATAGCTATTAAAATCGCGTTTATTTTAAAGCCGACAGCGGCAATTTAATAAATTATGTAATTAAAGATGAAATATTAGTCTTGAGCAGGAAGCAAAACATTAGTTTGTGAAAGAATAGCTATGCAAAAAGAATATAAGATTACACCTGTAATCTTGAGAATGGGGCAAGCGAGTAATACTGGACTTGGAGAACCTTGTCATAAAGACAGATTATGAAAAAACAAAGCTTTTATAAGACAATTGACACTGAGTTGTACGTTAATAACAGTTCACGTTAAATCACGAGAAAATCAAAAACGTCTACGTGTGTTTAGAAACCACTCACTAAACGGAAGGCGACAACAAATAAAAATTAAATTAGGAATGGAGCATTGCGGTATGAAGTATAAACAATGTACGTGCACTGACAGATAAGATTGAAGTATTATCATTCAAAAAATAAATAAATATTAGCTATCTACGACGATTAATTTGAAATTCAAGAATGTATTGCTCAACGAGAAATATAAATATTTAATATTTTTCTTTCAGAAAGTACCAATAAAAAATGAAACTATGGATTCCGAATTAAAAAGTTTCGATTCGAACAGTTCGGAAAAGGAAAAAAATAAAGAATTCGACCGAAAAAAAAAATCGTAAAAGAAAACGAGCGCGCGCGCATGGAATCAATGTCCACCTCTCGATCGCAGCTCACATATACACACATGCATACACGTATATACCGACGTATTTACGCGCGCGAGCGCTGGAGTGGAGAGCGAAGCGCGGAAACGAAACTCGGGAGCAACGGCTCGTCCACCTCTTGCGCGCATATACACATACGCCTGTACAGATACAATACACCGAAGCTCGCGCAGCGCGAAATGTGCAACGGGCGGAAGCGAAGCGGAGCGGAGCAGCGATGGCCTTCTACGGCAGAGACACATGCAGGCGCAATCGAACAAGTCTCCCGATGGCCACGACGATAACAAAAGTCAGAAAGTTCGAGATAAGAGACATGGTCATATGGAGTGGGAGAGGAAAGCGTCGTGCTTTCGGCTTTCCCGCCATTTTTCGGAAACGCAGGCGCACGCACGAGTGCGGAGAGAACCAACGCCGCTGCTTACGCAAGAGACAACGACGACTGCCTATATGTATGATGGCTAGGTACACCGACGACAGCCGCTATAGCTCGCTGCCGCGTTATCGCCACCTTCGGTGCGGGAGCCCGCGCCGGTACTTAGCCGAGAAAAAGCTGCACGAAAGTAGGATTAAACGACGCTGCGGCGTGCAGCGTCCGTTTAGGTTATAACGCGCGGCGGCGCGCGCGCTTCCCTCCAAAAGCCGCCGCCAGCCGCCACTGCCGCCGCGGCGGCCGGCGACCGCGCGCGCGAGCTACGAGCAACCGGAGCACGAGGAAAGAGGGAGCGAGAAGACATTCAGGGGAATCTTCCGATCGCGAATTTCCCGTGTACTTGTGGTGGCGACTCCTTATCTCGTGCGGGGACCCACGCATTCGCATTATATGTACACACGACGACGACGACCGTCGGTGGGAGAGAGAGAATGATAGAGAGGAGAGAAAAAAACAACAGCCGCCATCTTTGCGCCGCGCCGCGAGTGAGCGAGCGCTCGGGGATCTGTGTGTGTATTATATGTGTGTTGCCGAAGGACGAGTCACGGCGGCGGCTTTCAAAAATTCTCTCGAACTCCCTCGCTTTCTCCCTCTCCCGTATACCAGGAATCACCAGAACCGCCGCGAAATTCGGCAAACGATGCGAAAACCGAGGCGTCTCTTCGTCGAAGCACGTAAGTCGCACGGAGAAAGCGCCGAGAGCGCGGTCCGCGTCTGCCTGTGTAGGTGAGATCGCGCGTATACGTATACGCACGCGGCCGCCGACGAGACACGCCGCCGCCTGATGAGCTCGCGTATACACACATACAAACACTCACGCACACATGCCAACACGCGAGGCTAGATGCGTGCGGGCGGGTATAAGAACTTGGCTTGCGACGAGGTCGTCGTCTCCGGGGCTCGCGCGAGATGAGAAAAAAAGCACACACTCGCCGCGCGAGAGAATGGCTTGGAGCGCGCGCAGTATACCGTGCTCACCTTGACTGCATCCTCGACGCTGTTCTCGGTCTTGGTCTCTGCCTTGAGGTCGGACATTCTGCCGGGTTGCTGCTGCTGCTCCGTTTGCACTACGTTGCTGCTCCTATGTTATTACTCCGTGCTTCGGCACACGCTACAGGAGAGGACGAACACTGGAGCTTCTTCGTCTCACTCTCTTTCTCTTTCTGGTTAACACACCAGGGCTATATACCGCTCTTCCCGTCGTCGCACACTCTCTTTTTCGCCCGCGCGGGCTTGTGGCTCTCACAGCCGTACAACACACTAGCACACTGCGCGTATAGAGTCGTCGTCGCACTCGCGCTCGCTCTTCTGACCGTCTCTCTCTCTGCCGCGCCGCGACAGAGCGAAAAAGATGTAGGGTGCGCTCGTGCTCGCTCGCGCCCGATTTCAACGCGCAGAGCGCTTGTGTGCCTATAAAGCTGGCGTATATATAAGCTCCGTGCGGACGTCGTCGGCGTCTCTCGCAAGTTCTGCAAAGACAGAGGGTTAGTTAATCGACGATCCAACGCGATGATGTTGAATTTTCGTCAGAATGAGCGGTAGTAGTACGTACGTTGGTCGTAGAGTGAAGGTTCTCCCGGTATATCTCTTACGCACGCACACGGCTGTTCTCTCTGTTTATGCGCGCGGCGGCGGCAGTAGAGTATGTGGAGGCCAAGATGGCGGTTAGCGTGGGTCACGTGACTGCCAAGCGCGCGCGACCCGCACATCATACACTGTGGGGGAGAGAGATAGACGGCTATTTCGTGCTTGCCTGCCTGCGGCCGGTCATCTTCATCGCAGCGGCTGCATGCGCGCGTAGAGATGATGATGCTATATTGCTATAGCTATCCTAGGTACCTATCCTACAGGCGAACACACGCGTACCGACGCCAACGCCGGCAGCGCGGGAAAGCCCAACACGCGTCTAGTGTAGCCGGCTTTGGTAATTAGGGTGTCAAGTACTATTTACGAAGTACGTTACAATTGTAGTTTTTTGTTTCACGAATGTTCGAGGATAAGGGCTTTGAGAGTGAGGGTTGTTATGTTTTAAACTGAAAAGCGTTAGAATAAAATTGTTTTGCGGCTATATATAATTATCAAAATTCTAACAACTTGCAACTTGCAAGCACCACTATTTTATACTTTTATACAATAATATTTTTTTACATACTACAAAATCAAATAGTAGCATTATGGTACTCGTAATCGTATTAATAGTAGATTATGCATCTACCTAGGGAGTAAAAGTAAATAATGTCAGATCGTATATAATTGTCACACGAGCCGAAGGCGAGGCTGACAAATATGCGATCTGACGGATCCTTTACTTAGTCCCGTGGTGCATATGAGCTATTCTCAAATTTATTTCCATTTTACGTCTTCAAAAAAATAAAATTTTTTTAAGGTACACTCATGGGACAAGCTGTTTCTTGTTTTTTGAGCTTTACTAGATAAGAAAAAAAATATGTGCACAATATTGATCTATTTTCAGTTTCAAAAAAGAAATTAAAACTATAGAAAAAGAGCTTTAATTCCTTTTTTTTAATTTGAAAAATGTTGATTCCTTCAAAAGTTACAAGGGTTTAAAGCTGAACGTCGAAAAGGCATAAAAATGCAAAAATCGCAGAAATCTGTAGCACCGGCTTTGAGAGTATTTTCATGCCTTTTCGATGTTCAACTTTAAACCCTGTAACTTTTGAAGGAATCAACGTTTTTTAATTAAAAGGAATTAAAGCTCTTTCTTTGAAGTTTAAATTTCTATTTTGAACTTTTAAGTTGCCAGATTTTAGAAAAAATAGCTGACTTTTGAAGAAAACGACTTCTTTGACTATTTTCTCAAAAACTAGAATATGTCGCAAAAAAATGATACCATTAAATTTAGCGTGCACATTTTTTTTCTTATCTAGTAAAACTCAAAAAACAAGAAAAATCTTGTCCCATGAGCGTGCCTTAAACAAAATTTTTTAATTTTTTTGAAGACGTAAAAGGGAAATAAATTTGAGAATAGCTCATATGCTAATTTTCTCCACGAGGAGCGTAAAATGCGCAGGCGGTTCTTCGCCCGCAGGGCGTACAATACGCACTTTACGCGCCGTGTGGAGAAAATACATTTTTCCTCACATCGGGCCGAAAGTACCACATTCCCGCCCGGTGCAAATACGGAAATGTGTCATTTTTGATCTCGGTGTGAGGAAAAATAGTATGCGCTCCCCGGGAGTAAAATTGGTCAGCCCACATGTGTTTGTCACTCACAATTTAGAATTTACGTTTGTCAATTTACACGAGATATGGACTGTTCAATAAGTTTTTTCCTCCCTTATAGGTGCGTAATATACTAATTTGAAACAACGCTAAAAATTTGTTATAACATATTTACATACAGAAATCCAACTGCACACTTCAAGTTAAACTATATTTCAAATAAATTGATAGATACGATCTATAAAATATTCATAAAATACATGTAAGTATATCCATAAATGAAAACTCCAAAACATATTTTGGAGCAATACCATAAATTCATGAAAAATAAATTAAATCATACTTATAATAATAGTATATTACGCACCTAGGGAGGAAAAAACTTGGGCAGTCCGTATCTCGTGTAAATTGTCAAACGTAAATTGTAAATTGTGGGTGGCAAACATGAGATGTGGGCTGGGCAATTTTATTCCCGTGGAGCGTATACTATTATTCACCATAACCCGGGCCGAAAATGCCATAAGTATTCGCGATTTTGAGCCTGGAGCGAAAGTGGCACTTTCGGCCAGGGTATGGTGAAAAATATCTTTCTGAAATAGCATGCGAGAAATTTGATCTCTCATACTTACATGGATATAAGCGTACCTGCATAGAGCGCTTCCTGTATTATAAATCGGAGCTTCTAAAGTGTCGATGTGAAAAATAATAAGTACTTTATACTTATGTGGATACAGTTCAATTTAAACTTATGTTGTTCTCGAAAAATCTTCGGTACGAAAATAACTTATTTCCCGCACTATAAGTAGTTGCAAAAAGTACTAACTATTTTTTTTACTTATTACTACTTCGTAAAAAAATTATTTTCTTTACGAGATTGCAAATAGGATTGTAGGTATAGTATTTTATTATTTTTTGTAATATTTTAATTTTAACTTTTAAATGACTATTGAATTATAAAACAAAGAATACGAAAATTTTATTCAAATTTTATGCAAAATTATTTATATTTCTTTTAAAATTTTTGGTAAAATATTAAATAAATCTCATTCATTTTTCTATTGTTCGTTTCTACTTTCTACGTTCATACTTCTAATATTCATATTGATAGAAAGTTTAATTCTTAAATTAGTACACAGAAGATAGAATTTAATAAGACAATAATTTTAGTGAAAAAATGGCTTAAGAAAAAAGTAAAAATCAAATATGAATCATTGAAAAACTATTTTAAGCTACCATAAAGTTTAAAAAATGAGATGTACTTCAAGAATTTTATTTGAACTAAATTAATTAAAAATACTATATAGAAAAGTATTACAATTTTTATATTTATCAAAACAGACTGTTTGATAAATTTAAGTGACCACAGAAAAATGTACATAAATAAATATTATACAGTTTTTAATTTCAATGAGTTGGCATCCGCCTAAACCAAAATCTCGCTCGAAAATCATCACTACATGTTAAAAATGCAGGTGCAACTGGGGAATGCACTATCATTCGTACTGGACCATTGTGGCCTAAAGAAAGCAATTGTTTTCTAGAAGCATTTCTAGAATTCCATGCACATAATGATGTTGTAGCTTCATCAGGGAACATCACATAATCTTCTGTATGATTAAATATAGCTTGGGCCTTATGTTCTTGTTTACCTTTTGCACAATAAAAATATTTGCATTGAATAATATTAATTGATATGCATTCCTAATATAATACCATCAAATATTTGAAAATTAATATATTACAAATCAAGATTTCAATAAATTCATAGTACCTGTTGTTCCAGCTCCAGTATAGGCAATCAAACATCTACTAGTTGACAACTCCCAAAGTTTTATCAGTGAATCTTTACCAGATGATAAAAGATACTAGAGTTTTAAACAATAATTGTTATAGTAGTTATTACATATTTCATTTATACCTTTGGTTGCTATAAATAAAAAATATTATACTTACTTTTCCATTTCTTGTAAAGGTTACTGAACATACTTGGTATCCATCATGTGCTTTAACAAATGTATTTATACACCTATTTGATACACCATCCCACAATTTAATGTTTCCATCTTTACTTGCTGATGCATAAGATTTTGCATCAGGAGCATATTTTATACTTGTAATACCACTTGTATGTTGATGGTTTGGAATACTACTCACAAAACACTGTGCTGTATTGACATCATACAGTCTAATAATTGGATGATTTGTTCCTACTACTAAGTAATCACCAGTTGGATGAAAAGATACGCATCTTATTTGATCTGAATCGGTTATTGTACGGAAAGCTTTTTTTACACTTGCTTTACTATAGTCAAATAACTTTATAGAAAAGTCTCTACTTCCAGATACTAAAATGGGTTCTCTTGGATGAAATTCTAAACATGTCACTTCTTCTAAATGATCATATAGTGTCCGAATTACAGGATGTCCTCCAGTTTGATCTCCAGGAACTTCATCAGGTGCTGATTTAGCCAACATTCTATCAACATCCAGTATTTTAATTGAAGCATCAACCGATCCAGTTGCAATCAATTGGCCATCTGCAGAAAATGCACCTGCTCTGCAGTTTCCTTTATGAGAAGTAACATATGCAGTTTCATACTGTGCTGGTTCAGGAGCTTGTGTTTGTGTTTCGGTTTCAAATTCTAAATCTAATCCTGGTCCCAGTGTGTTTTCTACTGTAGTAAATGATGAAACATGGTTGTTTTCTTTTTTTGACCTATCTGGTTCATGTGCCATACCAATCAGCATAAGATGCAATAATCGATCTGATGGTGGACATGGTTGATCAGCTTGAGTTAGATTTTGTAATTGCACTGCTAATGTTTGATGACCATCATAAAATAATTGACTGTAATGAGAATTAAAAAAAAATATTGACATATAAAATAAATATCCTGAGAACCATTACACATAATGATAAATTTAAAAAATTAAAATATTCAAAATATCATAGTACAAGCAAATATATTAGATAATTTTACAGATTGAGTTTAGTATATTTAAATAAATAATACTAATATTTATTTTATAACACAGGTATTGATTCTCTATAGTTTCAAAATATCCCACAATAAAATATTTTCTATTTCAGAAAATAATTGTGTCTACTTTTACTTGAAACTATTTATTTTTTTGATTTCCCAATAGTAAAATTTTTATAATACATATTATAGAACATGATATGTATAAAGCGTGTTACATGGGTTTGAATTTGTTTTTATAAAATTTTCAATGCAAATGCTTTTCTGTACTATGTCAAATAAGTTACCAAAACATATCAAAATATAACAATTTTAAATAGATGTGAAGCTTGTATAAAAATTATACAAAAATAACTTCTATTTCAACACATAAAAAGTACAATTTTATAAATAGATTAAAAATTTTATAATTGAACTAGTAATAATAATTACCTTATCATAAGCCTATAAAGTAATTCTCTGTTTTTTATAATATTTTTCGCATCCGTGTCCGAGTCCTTCATCGTCGATTGACCCTCTGGTTTTCCCGTTGGCGACTGAATTTTGATAGTTTTTACAGTACCTTTAGAAAATTAAAAAATTATTTTTATATCAGTCCAATGTTTATCGCAAGATCAAGAGCTATAGTCTGTATAGGTTATGTCCGCATGTTTTCGTTACACAGATCGCATACTTTCTGCTAGAGCGTTAACGTGGATTGGTTGGACTGTTCTACGATGATGGGTCACTGCAGTGCTTGTTTGCGAAAACGTTCAGAATGGATGACAAAACGGAGAAGGAAAGGTTAGAATCGGATTCTACCAAAATAGTTAAAACTAAAAAGCGTAAAAATAAAAAGATTGTAAGCAACAACCATATTGTTAAGAAAAGAAGGCCTTTTCGACATCCTGAGAGCAAAAATGATGTTTACGTAAATAACAAAACAAACTTTAAGGTATTGAACAACATAACCCTTACATGAATACAGCACAACGTTCAATAAATATTAACATTTTACTATTTTTATTCTTAAAAGAGACACGTCAATTCGACTGTTTTTTTTAAATCAGAAATTTGAAGATTTTTAATTACTTATTATATTGATTATATTACTTATTATGTTCTGGTATATTAGATAATAAGAGATGTCTTCATTACTAAAATTAATAAATATGACTTTATTAAACAGGTTTTTTTAAAAAGATGTGAAAAGATTCTTGATTCTGATGCAAAAGAAGTTATGATACATGGACTTGGTGCAGCTATTAATAAAGCTTGTAATTTGGCTTTACAACTTCAAGAACTACACCATGACACTTTAGAATTAGATATCAAAACATCAACTGTTAATCTATCTGGTAATGTATAAAATTTAGTATTGTCTTTTATTAGAATAGCTTTATGAATATTTTGTATCTACAATTACTTTTCAGATGATTTGGAACCAAAAACTGATGACGCTGATTATGAAGTGAATGAAAGAAAAACTTCAGCTATTCATATTCGAGTGTTCAGAAAAGCTTTGATAGGCACCTTAAGATTTCAAAGTTGAAGCCAAGTTTAATAATACAATTTATACAATAATCCTAAGAGATGGTTCTATACAATAATTATTTTATTTAAAACAATTACAATTAATTAATCTCTTAATATGATTTTTTCTTTGAATGAATTAGTTCATTGGTTAGGATTAACAATATTTGAAATATGGATAAATTTAGTGTCATTAACAATTTTCACAATTTTACTTGCTTTAAAATTAGATGACGAATACTTTTTGGGTAGCAATGGCTGGTGGGTTGTTTTTTCTCCTTTATTTGTTGCCGATGGATTAAATACTTATTTTTGTGCAATCATCTTCATAAGAATGCATATGGAAGGTATGATTAAAGTTGGAGTACTAAGGGCTCTGTGGAGTTTGATATCATTACTCTTGGTTTTCGTTTTTAAATATCTTTTATGTAAAAAGCTTTCTGGACAAAGTACTCTTGAATATTCAGAAGTATTAAGTCCAGTATTTATTCTTCTACAACTAATCGCTATTCGAGCCTGCCAGCTTCATTGACCCCATCATCAACATGTGGAAAATGAATGCGAACATAATGTACTTCCACGTCAAGTTCCAGTAGCCATTTACATGGATTCTGAATTTATATGTAACATAAGGTGATAAAGTGATATGAACAAAATGAAAAACAACATATGATGAAAATCATGTAAAGTGTGACTCTCCAGATGATTTTGCATTAATAAGTGAAAAAGAAAAGTTAGTAAATTTGATAATTTTATTTTTAAAATCCTCAAAACTGCATTTAATATCATAATTCTCACTAAGTTGAGGCATCTCATACTGTACAGGTTTGTTTACAAAAATTAGTTTTTTTTAGAAATTTGTAAGAACATTATTAAATAAAGTTGTAAATAATATTAATTAAAAAATTCAATTTAAAATTTTGTTTAAGGAACTGCGATAATTGTTTTTTAAAATTATAAACATTATTCAAATGCTTATAACATATTTCTACTTTTTATAAATATACTGTTCATGATAGATTTACAAAAAAAAAATAAGTTAAACATTTATAAAATATAATAAATATAAATGAATTTTGCATCATATAATGCAGAAAAAAACACTGATAGTTTGTATACTTATATTTTATATTAATCCCTTATTACACTAACTCCAAAATATGGTTTCGAGCAACATTAATATTTCTGTAAAATATTTAGATATGAAATTCAACATCAAGCTTCAATGCAATAAATAATAGTTAATAAAAATTATTAGATCTATATTTTGATTTTTATCTGTTTTTTACGTCGGGTTTTCGAGTAAAAACTATATATAACTGGTTTGTTTCCTAGTGAACCAGTCGCTCGGTTTTGAGCCTAGAAAATAAATTTTAATAGCTCGGAATCGAGATAAATACTATACTAACAAGGGAAAATAAATGACAGTAAAAGGATCAACGCGGTTGCTGGTCATTAATGTCAATACAGATTTTATTGGTTTAAATTTATTTGATTAGAGAACGTATACTACCAGACACGAGCCTATATAACTATCCGACGTAAAAGGTGCAGATTCCCTAATATATTTGTTATGTTTTTGCAAAAACTACTTGAAATTTCGACTTCACACTTTTACTGGATGATAGAACGTTGAAAACCACAGAGCAATGTGTTGTTGATTTCTTGTGATTCTATGTATTTTATTTTTAATAAGCTTTAAACTGTTTCAATTTCTCGGTCGGTAATGGTAGGACTATACCACGCGTTAAGGGAGTAACTAAAATTCAGAAGTTCGATTTATAAACAAGAAATGGAAATAATATGTTGCAAATAGTCTAAGTAAAGTAGAAAAAGAAAAACAGCCAATTAAGATTTTACTTACCTACTTGTTTATCTTTTTAGTTGATTTTTGAAATTCTATTCTCTCTGCTTACTTGTTATACTTAGGGACGAATTTAGGAAATATCGAAGAAACTAACACGTACAACAAATTTTGCTTGAAAATATTTTAAATGTGTTTATAACTTGAAAAACCGAAATGAAAATGAATGAGAATGGAAGCGAAGATGTGACCGGTTGGTTTAAAAATTTTTGAAGTACTTTCAATTTTGAAATACAAAGAAATTTGAAATGTAGAAAAATTTAAAATGAACGTAAAAGTTTGAAATTGAATTGTGAGATTTAACTCATAAAATTTGGAAAAGCAAGTATGTGCTCGACTGGGCTAGGCTTGAACTGATACTGGGGATAAATACACTTTTGGTATATAGCATAATAAGTCGGTTCGAGAAGAGACGCAGCCGTTTTCTCTTCATCTTTACTCAAAATCGAATGCTAAGATTCGTTTATGAGTCTTGAATATGCGGATTCTATATAACTTGATTAATAAACAAACACTGAAGAATTTTATTGTTTTACATTTAAAGGTACGATAAATAATCCATTTTAGTATAATGGTTTTTCTAAAATCATTAATAGTTGATATATGTTGCATATCAAACGCTAGATGGGGTTTGTTATAACACCTGAATACAAATGACGAGAGTATGTAGAGATTCATCATTTATTAGAAATTACAGATAGAAAGAATTTCTTATCTGTTTATTGCTGTTTGTAAATAAGTGTATGATCAATGTTATAAGTTGACGAAAACGATGTAATTTGGTCACAAAATTAATTAAATGTATTCAACATATACCTTATACTTGAGAAATGCTCAAACATGAAAAACTTTATAATTTTAAAATAATATATATAAGTAAACCTATTTTCCTACGAAATGTCAAGATTTGATTCTGAACTTTTATAAATATTCAAATTCTATAGATCTCTGTGTATTGAGAAGTGTAAACAACCTTAATGTAATTGAAACAGCTCTAAATATAAAAGTTAAGCTTAGCATAGTAGTAATTGATTGAATAATCCATTCCTCTTTCCAATAATTCAAAAGTCCTGACAGTCCACATAGTCTATAGCAACCCATAATACTTCCAGTGGACATTTAGGTCTCCGCCGAAAGCCAGATTTTCAAGACGTATTTTGACCTACTAAATCCGAATTTGGAGGAGGCTCGCTCTAAAAGTTTGACCGTAAAAAATTATAAAAAAATTAATTGTCTAAAAGGCGGCTTATCTCTGAATCTGAGTATCGTAGGAGTCTGAATCTTCATTCAAAGTTTTTATTTTTGAAATCAGCAACTTTGTTGTCCTTATACTTATTTAGCTAAATTTGATAGTTTTCGAGATACGACCGATCAAAGACGTGATGCGGCGAAGCAGGTGTATATGAGGAAATCTCAAAAAAAGTAGCACTTATCTCCAGTTCAAAATGTTACAAATTTTTTTCAAGGCACACCTTCGCGACAAGGTTTATCTCATTTGATAGGTCATAACATATCGTCGCGCGGTACGAAGAAAAGCCAACTTGGAAGTTACAGGCGAAGAAAAGCCAAAAACGCACCTAAAGCGAATAAAAGCCAACAAACGGCTGTGTCGCGAAGAAAAGCCAGTTTGCGCCCTCCCAGACGAAGAAAAGCCAGTTTCACTTGTCACAGACGAAAAAAATCCAGTTTGCGCCGTCCCTGGACGAAAAATCCCAACTGCCAACATTTCGCGCGAGATAAAAATTCAATTCTGTTAGCGAAAATACTTTTATACGTACGCATGTTGATAAATAATGTTGTATTATGCTTGT
>UXGD01002553.1:0-25354 GCA_900474315.1 Torymus auratus | reverse complement strand
ATAATGGGAGAAAAAGCGTTTCATCGAGAGCTAGAAACTGGACAAGAGAAATTCCCATTTTATAGCAAGTGCCTAATGTAAATGGTCAGTTATTAACTATAAAATGTTTTGGATTTCCACCAGGGTAGAACAAGAATAAACTTATAGCAGAGGTGTGCCTCAATTTTTTTTTTGTTTTTTTTCGTCGTTTTACTGACCAAGTTATAAGCAACTCTCGGCGGAATTGCACATATATCTGAACTGGCGCCATTCTCCACTGACTAATGCTCGACCGGTCGATTTTGCATTAATAGATATTCCTTTTTAGAATAAAAAGTAAACTTGTATAAATTAGTCATCTGGGAATGATGTGTTAAAGGGAGACAGTGAACCATGTATAATCGAAAGTGACGACCAACGGTCAACGGTAACATTTTAATATACTAAAGGAAAAAAATGATTTATTTCCATCTCAACAAATATGGCCACTTTTTTTAAAAAACGGGACCAAAATTAGATTTGTTTCACTCTTTGAACAAACTTTCCGTGGGTTCCAACTTTTCAAATAAAAAAGTGGCCACAATTGAGGTAGGAATAAAGTACTACATGTTTAACTCGGGAGGAAAGTCGATGATTCCCTCGGGTATCCTTCGCTTTGCTTCGCTTCGCTCGCTCGGGCAGTGAGCCCACCCGCGAGAATCAAGAGCGACTTTTCTTCCTCGTTACAGAATGTACTATTTCGTTTCTCTTGTAATTGGTGACATGTTAGAGGGATAAATTTAACCTATCGAAGGTAACAGCCATAGGTCGAAAGTAACGTTTTAATATAATCAATTTATATATAATAAATTAAACAGAAAGGTACTTTTGGTAAATACGTATATTGCATTTACATTTGTCACTGAGTTTCAAAAGAGTGCATATCCTCGGGTGAGGGTGAAACCAGAGAACTCGGCCGAGCGCTAAGAAACCAGACAACTAGGCCGAGAGCTAAGAAACTAGACAACTCGCGGGCTCCTTTTTTCATTTGCTGTTTAGTTGATAACCTTTGTTCCTTATATACGTTAAAATTTTTTTTTGTGATTATTTTTGTCTTTTTCCGACTATTGTGAACCACTGGTTATCGGTTAAAAGCCGATTAAAAAAAGAGCCCGCGAGTTGTCTGGTTTCTTAGCTCTCGGCCGAGTTGTCTAGTTTCTTAGCGCTCGGCCGAATTGTCTGGTTTCATCTCTTACCCGACGATATGTCAAAGTGTGTTCAACCGTCAAATGTATGTTAAGTATCAACAAAATAGAAACGGCATACGTTCGAAGGCCCAATTTTTTATATTTTTTATCATTTACTTTTATTTTTTATTCATTCTAGGCCAACATCCATACATCCATATCCATCCACACCCATCCATAGCAATATGCATTCATATCTAGTCATATCCATCAATATTCAATTATTCATCCATATACCGTCGGGTGGGAGCAAGAACGTCCTATCTCCGCTCGGCGCGTAAGAACCTCCCATCTCGGGCGCTCTGTGGGACGTTCTTACACGCTGAATGGAGGTAGGAACCTCTTGCTCCCACCTGACGATATATTCATATCCACCGATAGTTAACGGTAACATTTTAATATAATAAAAAAAAGGAGGGGAAAAAAGGGATTTTCGTAAAAAAGTGAAATGGTGCCGTTTTTTGCCTATAGCGTCTGCTTATATTATTTAGCTAGAATTTTTCGCCTCATTGTGCTGCGCAGTTTTGTAATGATACACTATTCAGGGCATCTTATATAACGAAGAATGGATTGATCCATCGATATTTTCATAGTTTTAACAAATTTACTACTCTTTAAATAATTACACACTACATTACCGTAATTCCCAGCGAAAATGTTCAATTCAGCCAGCAGAAATGAACAGCTTGACGTAAGAATTTAAAATCACGTCCGACATTCGGCACTTAACATAAACAAAACAAGCCAGCATAGAATCGACCTAGATTCCACTGCACTCACTGTAAAAGCCAGAAGCGCATCCTTCTCAAATTTGCAGTCCAAGATTCCGCATAAGAGTGTTCAAGATGCAAGCTGGGGGCGGTGCGCACCCCCGACACGCAGCTCACGTTCCCCGCTCTCGACTACCGCGGCTAATTAATTTAAGACGCGCCACCAAGAAAGGCCAAAACGAACGAAGCTAAATAGATCAGCTTCCTCCGTGCCTTCCGGGATTATTTCTTCACTGGAGATCGAACGGAAGCCGATATAGGGAGATTTTGATTAGACGCGATGCATCGCGCCTTCCTTTTTCATTTTCATTGAAATTTAGTGTAGAATGGTTTTTAACAAGGATCTATGATGGATTAGTTTTAAATCTACTTTCGAGTTGGATCAATTGCCTTCTTACGAGAAACCTTTTTTCCATATATAGTTGGCTTGCTTGATGATTATTGATCTTTGAGGGCGTCTTCGATGATGTTGAGTGAAAGTTTCATATTTATTTTCCTACATTTAATAAACCAAAAATTTATTTACTAACAAGTACATGAACTCAACAAAAAAGGAAAGTCTATTTCTGCCTTGTTTCAAACTTGTTTTCTGCTGGTACGAGAGCAAACAATACCATTGCTTTGCTAAAGGTATAAAAAAATTTAACAAGAAAGTACACCGTCAAGAGAAACAAATACGCAACTCTCTTCTTCCTTACATTAAATCAATAGAAATATGATTACCTTCTTTCTCCAGCGCATTAACTGTTGCAAATATTTTCTATCCTGTAATTTATCAGTTCGCCGCCATGTTTTACCTTAGCATCCTTTGTAAACACGAACTTGTAAAAAAGATAATCCTATTCTTTTACATTTGCGCTACACTAAACCTCGTCGTCCACTGTTCACTTTAATCATGATAATTTCTAATCCCTCCGCCGACTTAATGAAAAAATAATCATCAGATAAGCCCTTTTTTCGGCCGATTCGTCGAGCTGTGGTTCCTTCACACCGATATACGTCGCGTGCGCTATTATATACCGAGAAGAGGCTCGCGTGCCACAGCGGCGTGAAAGCGAATGAGCGCTATACCGTTTGGATTTAACGAAGGTCGCACCACCAATTATAGCGCAACGGCACGACCGTGAGTTTACAATCAAATGTTTCAATTCAGACGGGGGAGTCAAATGTGAGTGGTTTTGGGTTTGACCATAGAGAAGCACGCGGGAGAGATTAGAAGTAATGGATAAAGTTTAGAAATATAGTCGTGTTTTAGTATACAGTACTCTATATAACGGTAAAAATACTTTCTTATTCTGCGAAGAGGCTGGATATAAGTAGATGAATTCCACATTTAGCAAGATACAGTCTCGTAGTACAATGCTTTTTCTACTTACGTACCTACACGAGCAAAGACATCCCGCAAACTTTTCACGTTTTCTTCTACTTAGCGGCGTTTTCTGGAATTCATAGAGAGTACAATGTTCTTTTGACTATGCGAGTTGCAAAAGTTCACAGACTGATCCGCTTCGCGGACTCCACTTGCCGACACTGGTTTCAGCAATTTTTTCTTAAATTCAAGACACCCAACAATGACGTTTTACCCCTGATGCTTATTCATTTCCCTTTGTCTCACGTACAAAAAGCTAAGCCCACCCTCAGACGAGACGTAATTGTATTGAACATTACTAAAATAGTTCCTACATTAGTAAACGAGCCAGCGGGGAAAAACGTACATATACTCTCTGTGGCCGCGTATATAGTTTTCTTTCACCGTGTCATGACAAAAAACACTTGCCAGCGTTTTATCAGTACCCCCGTGGCCCGTCGGACTCGGAGACAGCCCTGTTCTCGTAAGTAAGCGGAATTATTGTCCGCCTCCGTCCCTCTCAGTCGTTTACACTAAAAGCTCTCCACGTATATATGTAAGCGTGACAGCGAGAGAATACAAATTTCGCTTCACGAGGCACATTTCGGAAATACGAGAAAGTGGCGTTGATTGAAAGAAAAACTTTATTATAAAATTATATATTTTTTACGTCGAATAATAGTTTATTATTCATATCGCAGCAAATATATCATAAAGCAGCTGCTATGTATTTAGCTCTAAAGACACGTGATGAAAGACAATGTATTTTTAGATTTGAAATATACAACTCCAGGCTGTAATTAAGAACACACAAGCATCATTACTTCCTCGTGTCCTTCCCGCATCGATCACCGTGAAAAGCATCGGAAACCTAAACTCTCTCCCTTCCAGCATCCCTCAACAAGATTCCCGGTAATCGGCCGCGCATACCGCATAATTTTTCAAGCCCGCGCGCACAGATGAACGTCCATCCAAGTTCAACGACTGGCAACATCTGTATCTCGGCGCCGGCGGAGCTCGATCGATTTTCATTCTGATGCGAGCGCGGGTTATGTGCACGCGCGCGCCACGCACCAGAGACCAAGAATAGCGGGCTCAAGCGTGTTTCTCTAAACTCGCGTGGGCGCGCGAGGGACTTTTCGCGAGAGCGTATGCTGAGCTGAGCCTTTCGCCAGAGCCGAGAGGATTTTTCGAATTTACCAGCGACGTGAATAAATGTATACCTATATACGTGACTTTTTCCTTCAAAAGTAAATGTAGTTATGCGAGTTCTCTGTTTTCCACTGTTAAATGCGGCTGTGCGTATCAAATGAAGAAAGTCGTTAGTATACTTTTTAGACTACTGTCACGTAAAGTGCTAGTTTTGTGCACGCTTGCAAACATAAGTGTGCATAAGAGTGGCACACACACGCACAGACTGTCAAAAAGAGGCTACATTACGCACGCTAAACAGGCCTGTAAAATACTCTTTTTAAATTGTATCTGATACTTTTTACTTTAGAATAGAAAAATAAAATAATAGCTTTTACTATCGGATAAAAAAAAAATTTTTATTTATTTATCCCATACAATAATTTTCATCTGATAAAACATTTATAAAATATATAAGTTTATGAAAAGCATTATAGTTGTCAATTTACAGAAACTCAAAGAAATAACATTGTGACATATATCTACATATAAATTGATATAAATTGAATATAAATTGATAGTGGGCGATAACAATGCTTCTATTGCGATATTTTATACATGCACATTAATAAACAGTAATCAATACCATAATCAATTTTCGTATGAATATATATTATTTGAGCTGATTCTCATACCATGGAGGTTGTAAAGCAATTGCAAATATTTCACCCTTAATGGAACGGAAAAATTAAACTCACGCGATCAGAGTTCAGTTTGAAAAAGGTAGAAATAAAAATTGACCATTTGCCAAAAGCTCCCTATCTTCCCGTTCACTCCTCTGTCGAAACTGCGTTGTACGCGATTACTCCGTCACAATAACTGAAACGCATTCAATTTATTTAACAGAGTTCCCCTTAGCTATACTGCTGACTAAGGACACATGTATACACAGCTATTCGCATGAACCCAAGCCAAGTGTGCGCTGCGCGATAAACTTGTTCGGACGGATTAAAAAAACAGCATGCAAATTCAGCTGACGGAACGTGACAGATTAAATTTTCCGCCGACTTTTAGGGATGCTCGCGTCTTCCTTTAAAACTGATTGCGATCGTTGCGGTTCAAGCTTTCTGCGCTAGTAAGCGCTTTTGCAAAGGGATTAGCGGACACATTGACCATTTTTGCATGGAAGCGTTTTCATGTTCAATGTTTTGTCAAAAATATGCATCTCCAACTATACATATGTCTATTTTCACTTCATTCATTCTGGAACTCTTTTTGAACTTCACTGAATACATCTAATAAGTAAGAAATTCGCAATTTTTAACATTTTTAAAGCATTTTTTTTTTTTTTTTTATTAAATATTGAAAAAAAGTCATACACTGTAAACCATTTTTTACACTTAAACGAACTTGCACGATTTAGAGATTTTCTTTCACAAAAGAATTTTGACAGTCAAATCGCACGGGTTCTGCTCGAAAACGCCCATTTTTCAGTGATTTAGAGATTTACTTCGTGTGTGACGTGCAAAACTCCCGTAAACCCGCGTGAGAGTTTTATATTCCAAATCGTAAAAGAAGCTTTTTTTTCTTTGCAACAATCGATTCTTTTGAATTCGAAAAAAGCCAGCTTAGCTAAAAATAACATCTGACAAAATGTTTTGATGTAATAAAAGGGGTAACACAACACACCCTATTTGTAGATTAATTTTGTTTGCTTCATTCCTTAACCGTGCCCGTTTTACCATCCGCACGTGATATCTTCTCGAGAGGATTCCACGCACTATGAGATAAACTCACCGTCTGCAGCACTAAGTCCAGCCACATATAAAACTCTCGGCCTGCTTAAAATTCCACGCACAGCCGGCACACACGCGATACATCAACATTAGCATGATATTGAATTTGCGGTCGAAACCGCGCCAACCCTAGCTTTTCCGCGGCTAAATCAAACTTTCAATAAAAGCGGGGCAAAAATTAACGGGTAACTAATATACCCTTTCCACATCGCGGGGCGTGGCGAGGCGCGAGAGACAGAGGGGGGTTGTGAGCCGACGTGACTCGCCTGCCGAGAGAGGCTTTTTGTCTCCAAGAGAAGCTCGGACGGTATAAGAAGACTCTTAGTGAGCCGTTAAAGGGACTGTGCTCCCCGAGGCGGGATTTGGATTCGCGGCCGTGTCCTGATGGGCTGCACATATCGTTCGCTCCTTTTTATTATTGTCGAGGGAATAGGGTTATTTCTGGAACAAATATGCCAGAGGGCCTCAGAATAACTACAAAATGAGTTAACTGACGACAATTCTCTTCATAAAGTATCAAGTCTTGTCAAGTCGATAAATAAGAAAAAAGAAAAATACCTACTGAAAGTACGAATTTTAACTTTTTTATTTTTTATATCTTTCTCAAGTAGGGTTACCAGGTGAACTACCGAGAAAAAAATTGGCGAAAATTAAATTTTTAACATAGGCTCTTATGGAGAGAAAATCATTTTTCCTCGTCATTTCATGAAAATCAATAACTTGCTCATAAAACCACCAGGAGAGTATGGCATTTGAGCTAGAAAATCTTTTTCTGTGAAGTAAATATCAAGTCACTAGCAAAATTTTAATCTAATTTCATAAAAATCGCAAATCGGTCTCTTTACACATGCATAGCTATATATCGCATGTATTGTGGTTATTTTTATGTATCATAATATAATAGGTCCATTTATATAGTACATCATATTGTACTGCTATAAATAAAAATTTACAGGTTATTTGACAAAAAAAAATTATATATTGGTGCCCCTCATAGATAATACAGCCCAGCACGACGGAGCCACCTGAAGGTAGTGGTTTATTATTTTTTAGTTAAAATAAATAATAGAGAGGCTGTAAATGTAGTTTTTACATAAAATTTAGCACTTAAAGCCATGCTCTCATGAGAAGTATCGCACTACAAAAATCGTAACTCTCCGAATAAAGTGGAAATGCTCGAAACCAGCATAGCAGCGTAACAGTACTCGAGTTGAATAGCAAGTGCATGGATATATATTTTTGCATGACATACCGAAAAATAAAATATATTTTTTTTAATTCTTTTTACGTAAAATTATACATATAACTGTCATGAATTTAACAAGAAAGTTTGTTTGATTTATATTCTAAGAATGAAAATATTTATTTTTAGAATTTCAGCCAAAGGAATATTCAAATACCGCGAAATGCAAGTGTCAAGAGCGTTTTTCATTTCAAGCATTTATTCATCGGAAATTTTTTCCTGTGCATTACCATAAACATACAAATGATCGTGTACTTACAATGTCACACATTTTTGCATACAGTCTACTTGAAGCATTCGCAGTATGCATACATTTTTACTGCTTATTGTCGTAAAACTCGACTTCAAGCAACCAATCAAAATTGTAATTTTCAGCAAAATAACTTGTATGTAAATTAATATTATGAATATGTTGCTCAAAATTGTTTAATTTTCAGTTAAAAATATACTCAGTCTAATATACCATACAGTATCATGAGGATCAACATTCTAATACAAAATGTATTTTTTTCAATAACTTTATTCTATAATTGTGAAAAATAATTTCATTGCGTCTTAACTATAAACAATAAAAGCGTAATAATAATGTATAAAAATAAAGGACTTGCTCGAAAATAAACGCCGCCTCTTCCTGCAGCTCTATACTTTAATTATGCTAATAAAAAAACCACCACGTGTTTTAACAAAAGCACACCTCCTCTACACTTAAAATAATCCACTTTCCCCTTGAAATTTGCCGCGCTGCTCTCGGCCAATTTCCCCCGACACTCGATCATCCAAATGAAGAAACTCTGCACTGCGTATCGCCGGCCCTCAGTCGCGTCGGAGCTCGACTCGCACTACTGGGCCGCTTTGTCTTTATTAATACCGACGCGCACATCTCGTTCTCGATTTTTCATCCCGTCTCTCGGTCAGGCGGGCGACTTGTATACTTATAATACACTTGGCCCCATCGTCATTTGAATATTGTAGCGGTACACGGAGGAATGTAAGAGATGGATGGGCGAATGAATATGAAATGTCATCGCTGTTGTCATCGTTGGCCTTCTTTGACGGATAGTATAGAGCTCAGATTTTTCGAATATGCGCAACCTTATATAGGGGAGCAACGTCAAGGAATTTTTTCTTTTGCGAAGGTTGGCTGGTCCTTATTCTTCTGCACGAATCTTACCTGCCGTATAGTAATAAGTATTTTTATTGCCGACAGGATGTGATAAACGTCATGCAACCCTTTTTTCGAGTTTTTCGCCTCATCTTGGCAAATTGTGCGAGAGAGCTACACTCGCCCGCTTTTTATCCCTTAAAGCACAAGGGATCGCGAGAATTTATTAAATCTCTTTCTCTTGAAAGGAGACTCGACAAAACGCCTGAGAACGTCAGCAATTTAGCAAATGAAATATTTTTCTACACGTCAAATCCGGGAATTTGCGTATAAAAACCGAAGCTATGTAATACAAATTATGCGCATTATTTGTGCGTATTTAAATAGTCAAGAAGGAAAGGCTCACACAATCAATAACATCGCACCGTTCATCAATCACTTTAAAATCATTGTCATGTTTAAAACATACGAAAGAAACATTTTTATGACCTTGTAGAAAGGCCTAAGACAACACGTTTATCCCCCGCCCCATAAGAAAAAATCTCCCCTCCCTCAGTATCTCCCCTCGAATAAACAGCAAATTAACCCACGCGCTGTATACCTCAAAACTAAGCCTTCGAAAACGAGTGGAATTTGCGTGTAGGGAGGGAAAGAAGCTCTTACCGATGCACTAGGCATCGGAATGCGGTTATTGGATGTGACCGCGTGAGATGAAGAAAAATGTGTGCCACTCATGCACGTCGCCAGAATCCTAATCTGCGAGAGCGAGTCTCTGGGGTATGGGTTTTCTTTGCCAGGAGCCTGCGTGTTATTACTTCTGTAAGGGCGTTTCTCGCCTTTTTTGTTTGCTTTGAGCGAGACTTGGGGTGACGGAGAATCTTGGGAAGATTGTTAATAGGTCATTTAAAATTGCCTATAGTCACTGGAGAAAAATGGGCCACGATCAGGAAAGCTTGATTTAGATAGGGCAAATTTTTCTTCAATTTAATTAGGTTATCAAGGGTGTAACAAATTTCTTTTCATCACACATTGTTGATTTCTCTATATAAGATGATTAATTTTAAAGAGTCTTATTTAAATTGTCTAAAAAAAAAGAAAATTAATGAGGACCTGGTATACAAATCGGCTCTTATTACTAAAGCCGATAATTGGCCAATTAATTGTGGCAATCTCCACGGGTTTCTTCACTCATTATTAGGACTTACTTTGCCAACAACAACCAAACTAAAAGCATAAAATTTAATTTAAAATTTTCGTCCTTTAAAAAAATCTTCCATCTCACACACGCGCGTAGAACGCGCACCAACAAAGAGCAGGAACCGAGTCGGAGCACAAAAGAAACTTGAACAATTATTTACCCAGCCACTCCCCAGCGTTTCCTTTATTTTAAAATAATAACAAACATTCATTAGGCGACATTAACTTTAGCAGCTCATAAACAATTTTTCTTTTCAAAACTTCATAACAGCTTAGCCTAATTCGGCAGTCAGTCCCTGACAATATACCCCTACAGCCAACTAGCGACGATTACTTTTCCAAGAAAATAATTGCGCTCAACTTTCGAAAGAGCGCGGCTTTCGAAAGTAATGAAATAATTTGTTGGCGAATGGGTATACTACTTAGTCGATGCGCTGGACAAAGAAAAGAGCGAGAGGGAGAAGGAAAAGTATAATGAATAAGTTGAGAATAGCCGCGGCATTGTGCGAGCGCGCGAGAGATGTTTATTTACGAGCCGCTTTATGGCAGCGCGCGCGGCTATACGACGTTCGTCGATTCCATTGAGGGAGAGGAGACACGGGCTGCACTTGTAGATTGTTCTCGGGTAACGGACATAAATTATAAATGACGTTAAAGTATTCTTACCAAACTAACAAGCTTCTATTATTATTATTTGTATATTGTTATAAAAAATTATAGCACAAATATAAATTAATATAAAAACTAAAAATAGTTTGATGAAATAATTTATTTTCTAAGATATAGCGGCATTTCTCTCTGCAGCAGCGTAAGACTTTTATCAAATTATATTCAAACTTCTTTATATTTTAGATTTTAATTTGTTAAAGAACTTTGATGGAAATGTCGATATCATACATTAAATATAAAATTACTTAATCATTTTCATATTTCCTTATATTATATGATATGATAATATTTACTCGTGTCTTTGTCATTGATTTATCTTTTTGAGATATATTCAACGTTAAAGTATCAATAGTTTAATAGCCAATACTTTACTGTCACATGTTAGTTTTTTGGATTACTTAAACTTTTTAAAACAAAGGCAATAGAGGACCAAAACTCAAATTAAAGCTTTTTTCGACTACTCTTTCAATCACTTCTGCTCGTTTCTGTAACTTAAGTACTTGCAGAGTGATGACCAATAAAAGAGATCATTTTCAACAAAATGCAGCATATTTGAGATTCGTCTCATACCTTAAGAAAAAAGGCTTATTGGAACAAATTACAGGGGTTGGGCTTCATTTTCCGATTCCAGAAATAGACTGTCAATGGCCGTTAACATCCCTTTCTCATATGTATGTGAAATTCCTTCAAAAGTAGACAATTCGAGCTGCCCTTTGCCTGCCCGGGAATTCGTCAATATCAATTGCCAACACAGTCAATCAAATATCGAGTACACAAAAGAAGAAATTTTGAGATTTCCTTTGCTTGTTCTGGAATTCGGTAATATCAATCAGCAACAAAGTTAATCAAACATCGAGCACAGAGGATAAAAACAGAAAACCCGAGCTTTCATTCACTTTTCTCGGATTTAAATAATATCAATTCTCGATAAAGTTATTGTGAGTTTTCAGAATTAATATCAGTACATTTTTGTAACTAAAACGAAAGTCGAAAATTGATATTATTGAATTTTAAGAAAAGCAAACGGGAGCCTGCTTCTTCTACTTTTATCATATGTGTATGTGATATGCTATAGAGGATGTATTTAGACTGAATAATTTATATTTTGAGATTCTATGAATACCCCAAAGTTTGAACAAATCCATGACCCGCAGGTAGTTCACTCTATTGGTAGGTATTTGTCGTACGTAGTTTTTTTTCCATTGATTTCATCGTACCCTGCTCAAGTGATTTTCACTGCGAGTAGCTCCCTCGCGCCACTCTCATTTTCATTCACATATTTAAATCAGTTTAGTATAAACTGTTTAACTTTTCTTTTTGTTATTACACTGAATTCAAAATATTATTCTTAGCATGACGCGACATTATTTCGCTGCATAGAAAAAAGCTAAGCTCGTCTATTCACTGGAAACGTCTTATATATATGAAGCGTTTTTAATTTAGAGGTAAATATAGGTGTGCAGCAGCAGCTCAGGATCAGAATAACAAAGCGTCGCATGGTTATTAAAGTGTCTTTTCATTAAATTTTCGCAAATGCTGCAAACAATTTCCACATTAATCCTCTATTCGGTGATATAATCGCATATTTTCGAAAACGAGAAGCGTTTCAAGTGTCGGTCATTTATGTTACATGGTATGGTTTCGTAGTTGTTGTAAATTATTAGGGTAATAATGTTTGGCTTTTAAAAAATTACTCAATCTTGTATTATTGAACTGTAAATACACCCATGATTATTATGTTAGTATGGACAGTTGATAGTTAATAAAGCAGGCCGTATTTAGATATCGATTATACCAATAATAAGTGATTTGAAATGTCGAATTTACCAATAATATAAATGATGTAGAATCTAATTTTCTACTCGATTATAATATATTTAAGTAAATGAAAGCAAGAAAAAAGAAAATGTCAATTAGAGACAAAGCAATAATCCTCCGACAACTCTCAATCTCTTTTGAGCCTCGCCATTAGGCCGATTAATCCTCAGCAAACATGGGGAAATCAGCGTCGATTAACTTCGCTTCTGTCGACACGAACGCTATCGCAGTATACCGCTCGAGCGGTACAGCAAGAGCACGCTTAACATTCAGAATATAGCAGAATAGATTAGCCTCCTCCATCCAGTAAATAGCTATATATTCCTAAAAAAAACTCCCCTATCTCCGTTCGTTGCAAATGCCTCGTCAAAGGGAGTGCGAGTCGCGAGAGCTCTCACTGCAGGCTACTTACAACTAATCTTTTGTATCACAATAGGAAGGTGACAAAATTTCATTGCATGCTATTATTACCGGTGGTTCGTGGAAAGTTGGAGCTTTCGCTTGTACCTAGAAAGTTTGTATCGAATTTTTCTATTTCAGGATATATCGAAAAATCAGGGCTTGGAATGGCAGCAACGGATTTCATGCTGAAAAGAAGGAAGTTTTAAGGTGATCCGCGCGGTAACTTTTCCAGCGCGAGAAAAGTTCGGGTTCTCTTATTTTTAGTTTTGGAGGAGAAAAATAAGCTAAAGTTCGGCCCCAAAGCCAGGCGAAGTAAATGGGACGATTGAAATATAAGAGTTCAGTCAGTTATTTTTCTAACCAGAAACACTTGTATATTATTACTTTGCCCTGCATTTACAAAGGCAGTAAAATAAACATAGAAATTCTATATCCAATGAAGCAATCGAAAGTACAGAAACTACTATATGAAAACACAAGCGAGCCAGAATTCGGACGCTGACTATCCGCCAAAAGGTTCATCAACTCGGAGCCTGTAAATGCATTTTACAAATTCGCTTTTCTCTCCGATCCGCTAGCAAACGCGGCACGTAGAGCTTTAATGGACTCGCATTTTTCGCCTCGAATTTAGGCCACGAGGAAGGCTCGGTACGCTGAATCATTGATGATAGGCCGGAGATAATGCGAAAAATTCCCTGTCCAACGGCCGACCTTGATTGGCCGTCTTATTGATGGGGGAAACTTGGATCTTGCAGCCAATGCGATGCAGCATTGATGAGCGTTTAAGCTTTCAGAGGGTGTGTATGCATGTTCGTGTAAAAAGAGGGTTTGATTAAATGCCGTAGACGTTAGTTACACGGAGAGAACAACAAACAAATTACCAAACTGTCAAGGAAACCCGGAGTCAGACCTGAAAACCCAAACTTTTTGGCAATTTTTACTAAAAGTTTTGTAAATTTTACAAAAAGTCTAGGAAAAAGTGCGAAAAAGTTTGGTAAAAAAGTGGAGTTGTTGAGGTCTGCCACCAGGTTACTTGACAGTTTTTACCAATAATTTTTAGTCAATTATACGAATTTCTTTCTCTCCGCGTAGATCATTCTCTTATTATGTGCAGTAATCGAAAGCGGGTAATATACTTGAAAGCATCGTGCAATCGATCTCTACGTTTCTTCGTACACAGGAGTTCTCGCTAAAAAGCTATACATATCTACTAATATAGGTACGAAAAAAACCTATCTGATTAATCACCTATGTTTGTGACCAGTGTGTCAGGTGGCAAAAATCCTATTAATAACAACAAAATACTCATCGCAGGAATTTAATCTGCACTGCACGTCGTCGGAATTTCGCGCAAAAAAAAAGAGAGAGAGAGAGAGAGAGCGAGAGAGAGAGAGAGAGAGAGAGAGAGAGAGAGAATCTTACTAAGCACATTTGCCGCGTGCACGGAAAACAATATCCAACAAACCTATCTCTCCCAGGCATCTTATCGCGATATAGTTTCGTGCCCGTCGATAAGCGATTGACTCGTTGCGATAGAAAGAAACTTCCCTCCCCATGTGTGGGGCTGGGGCGGGGGGATTTTGATTAATTAATGCGAGAGAGACAGAGATAACGGTTTCGGCCTGACCGATTTCTATCTGTGATATATGGGATGCGCGAGCGATTGAAGAGGCTGGAGGAGATTGGTTTATGATAATTTTTATTTATTGGCACCTGTTAGAAGTCAGTTTATAGCCATATTTATGGACTGGTGAGCTCTCGCTGTGATTTTACGGGGTTGCACTTGTTGGGCTGAGCTTTGCTTTTATGACCGCATAGGTGTCGATTCTAATCGACGAAAGCTCTCTACATTTATTAATTATAAATAGAGTTGCGTTAGTAATGCAAAATTTGATAATAAATTTATCAGCTGTAGTGCTGTAGCATCCGTTATCAGAGCATATATTAAACACGAAAAAAGGTTGGTTCGAGTGACCAAATAATTTATTGTTACTGTATCATTTCGAATTGGTTAAAAAACACAGAACCAAAGGTGATGGGTACCTGGTATATAACCAACGCGATTGGTGAAAAATGGTACATAGTTACACTGAAAAAAAATCATATCGTATGGGTTTTAGACCTATAAGCGTTTCTTTAGCAACCCTCTCTTGTATTGACATTTCCGGTTACAATATTTTTTCGGACATTCATAAGTATTGTTTATCTTTATTGTGGACAAATTCAATTCAAATCTTTTTAAAACCTAATTAATTATATTCCGATGAATTGTAAATTTGGTTAGTTAATTTAGGTTATAATTATACGAAAGTTGACAGACATTCGGATAGCTCTAAGTCCTTTTCATTCGGGAGGCTGCTGCACTAAGAATTGCTATAGTGACCTTATCCCCTGACAGAACTTTGTATGGCCGTGGTCAGATAATACTTTGTTCAGTGTAGTATTAACTATTGAAAGTTAATAACAACATCAAAATTTATAGTTGCATTGTCTACTTTTGTTTTTGAAAAAACAAAAAAGTAATAATGTAGGGTAGGAAGGGTAACAATATAAAAATGCTTAGCAGTGCTTTTTAACCAACCTGTTGAATAGGATAACAAATCATTTTTTACCGTTAATAATGCTCAAATGAAAATGTATTAATATGGCACAACAAGGTAGATTTTGACAAGCACAATGAACATGATAACAAAAAAAGTACATATACTTTCGCATAATTTGCATCCAGTAGCCCCGTTATCTCGACAAGAATCATCAGGCAATTTGTGCGCCGTCTATAAAAATAAAAAATAAATAAAAAACACGCCGCGACTCAATGAAACGTACCCACCTATAACATACCCGAGTGCTGCGAGTCGCGAAAAATTTATGAGCTTATACTCGCGATAAAAGCGCGCATCACTATAAGTCTGGTACGGTCTAATCTTTTTTCGTTATAACCGAATGGAAATAAATATTTGCGCTTAAATAATGCACGCAGCGACCTTACACGCGAATGCACAGAGTAAACCGGACGGGAGATGGTGCTCTTCTCGATTAAAAAGAAAAAAAAGCTTTTGCTGTACACGATCGAAGGATTATTTTTACGGGTTTTCTATAATTATTATTGGAATATTTTAATGCGGCTGCGGGTAGTTGAATAATTAATTATGATTTTCTATGCAGCGCTCACCCCATTATTCAATTATTCTATACGTTATAGATTAAAGAGTTTTTCAATGAACTAATGTTCGAATACTCCTTATTTAATTTGAAATAATGCATTCTTCATCCTCACAAAAGAATGAGTAGTAAATCTTATACTCCTTTTTAACAATGTTTTAACAAGTTAAATTATTAATAGATCTGTTAATTAAACATTTTCACTTATATGAGCAATTCCCTAGAACTGTTAACTTTTATTGGGGTATTGGGATTTAAAGTCCCATGGCCGATGCAAGACAGTAACCCATCTAAATATATCATATACTGTTATGGACGAAGCAAGGTAGTAAATTGCACTTCCCTCACTCCTTCGTTTCTCTATAAGAAACAACGATCTCTACTTTTCGGTCCGCCATGACAATTTAAATCACAATGTCGTACTTTTTTTTCTTCTAACAATAAGTGGTATCTAAATTTCTACGTAAGAGGTACCGAGCTAAATATGTTTGTACAAATATTTTACACTAATTGTAAACAAATAAACGAGGTAATAAAGTTGTGCTTCACTTCATGAATAAAATGTGAAAATTAAAGTAAATCAGGTATACTTATGGATTTTTAAAAAAATTTAATTTTTTGTCATTTTTTTACTCTGATTTTCAACACTGAACTTAAACCTTAAATACCAATGGAATATATTTTTAGACTCCCTGACAAACAAATTAAACTTTGATTTAAGTGCCACATCATGAAAGTTTAAATATGAACATTTTCAGCGTGATTTGTAAAAACTAGAATAGTTTACAGCACATTTACGGAGTACTTGCAAATCCTACCGATGGTATAGTTTGATGACTTATTCTGCGAGTATGACACGTTAATTACTAATAAAATTAAGACTTTGATACGCCAAATTTTTAATAAATGTAAAAACAGAGTAACACTACTTTTTCACACTATATTATGTGCTAATACACCTGTAAAAAAATATATAATTTTTTTCTTTTATTTAATCAAAAGTTAAAAAATCTGTGGATATGTGTTATATTTAATTTAGTTTCTATTTCGAGAAAATACTCATGAAAAGTAGATATTAGCAGTCGCAACGTTTGAATTATATTTACATCTGCAAATGGAGATCTGCAAATGGAATAAAAGCATACGCTCACTTTTTCGCCCGAAGCATATACTATATAGCCCTTGCTTTTATAAAACCCACCGCAAAAAGTAACATCCCCGTTCTCTATAATAATAAACTCTAGGGTATTTAGCAAACATTTTTCTTGACGGGAGTTGATAAAAGAATTTAACGAAAATTCTCTTTCTCATTGCAGCCGAAGCGGCGCATTGCATGTGGCTGACGTCAAGGCGCCATTATATATATATTTACCTGAGCGCGGAAGGAAAGAAACTCTCGCTTTGCGCCTTACATACATAAGGTATAGGTGTATGTATATCTGTGCGTCACGTGAAGAATCTCGGCTCGCGCACTCAAGAGATTAGATTATCCCACGGCGATCGTAGGTATATATTATATTATCGAGATCACTATCATCAGCGCGCGCGTGTACACGCAGCTGTATATATATAATAATAACTGACTTTTGCAGCCTCTATATTGATTATTTTTTTCTTCTATTATACACGCGAAATTTGCATGCGATCTATTACCGCTGAATCTTTTTATCGGCTCCGCATTGGCTCGCCGGAGATAAAGAAAAAGAATTTCGCTGTCGCGAGTAATTAGCTACTTGTACGCTTATAAGACACGGTATCGGTAATTGAAAGTGTAATAGGTAAATAACGCAGAGAGAGAGAGAGAGGGGAAGGGCTATTTCAGGAGTATTAATTCATTAGGCGGTGAATCATGAGCCGCCGTCGCCGCCGCCGGCGGACACAGACAGGAGAGTGTCGCGATATTGTTTGCCCGATTGGGCGACATAAAGACTTTTAATGGGCTACATACGGCGCGTTTGGAAAATATATACGAGGCGCCGGGGCTTTGGAAAAAAGTCGACTGACGCAAATTTCCTATTGTCTCGCGCGCTATATCGTTATTTTACTGCGCGCAGGTGCTATGGGACGATTTGAATGGACGGCTGAGAATAATCTTGTTGGAAAAATCGATTCACTTATGGGACGGCATTATCGCATTGTCGCGCCGTATAATTAATGCGCTGTCGTGGTGCGATCTGCACTGCTCTATGGGCTGCGACAATGAGGCGTTATCTTAATGAGCGGACGCTCGATAGAAGCCATAAACACTGCGCCTATATTAATTCTAATTTGTAATCAAGAAAACTTATATATATCTCACCGAGTAGCGCTACTGTAAGCCCGCAGCGGGCGTTAATTAAACTAATAGAGATGGGACCACCCGCGCGCGCTCGGCTCATATACCATTATTATTATTATTAACCGATGCTAATCGATTTTTGCGGGTGACATAAGTGATACACTGTACCCCGTTTGGCACTTTTGCTGAAATACGCACGGGTGCCGAGTGACACGAATGTCTCGCTGAAGAGGTTCTGTTTTGTTTTTATCCAGTGCACTTGACTATGTGAACAGATAATAGGTGTGTATAAAAAGAGATGGGCAGATAAAAATGAATAATGGGAGTTTCAAATCGATTGGCTTTGCCAGCGTATATTTTTATTTTCAATATAGCTTGTCGCATTTTTGCTCACGCGTATATTCTATTGTGGCAGCACTTTTATTCTTCAAACGCTTCTTTGGACTATCTAATTTCTCGAACTGTAAATGATTGACAAAATCGATAGGAAACTAGAAATATTGTTCATCTCATTAAATTTTATATAAATTCAGTGTAAGTGCATGTGAGTATTTGTTAGTCACGGCGCTATAAATGTTTCATTGATAAGCGTGACGTTAATTCATCTAATCAAATGCACAATTCCTGCACAGAAAGGAAAACTATCCGTTGTTTATCTTACTAAAGAAGAACAATGCATTTGGGTGCACATAGAATTATTTAAAAAATTCCATACAATCCGCATAATTGTTCTTACTCGCAGTGGTAAAGGAGCAAATTATATTGCAGACGCAAAGTTAAGTGAAAAACATTGACAGACCGCATTCCTCTCCTAACGAGAGCGTCAAACGCGTGTAGCTATACTGTCACGGGACTCACCATCTCGACAGCAAAGATCCTCTCCTCGTGGTCCTAATCTTTCCTCTCCTCCTCTGCAGCCAGGCACTAACTGCACCAGTCGCCGTTATCGGCGGCACACGCACGGAAGCGCCATATCTGCGGTCTCTCTTGGGCAATTTTCACTTTTCGCCGCGCCAGCTCAAGGATCGTGACGTGTACGTGAATTAAGTAGGTATATATTAGGCGGCCGGCAATGACAGACTGCGCGGTGCTGCTGGTGCGGCTGCTGGTGCGGCGGCGGCGGGGCCCACGTGCTCCCGGCTCATCGGCAATAGGCGTCTGCGCGTTATCTCGCGGTGACTAGCTAAAAATCGCTCGATCGACTATTCCCCAAAGTCTTGTCTCCTCTAGTTCAGTTGCAGTTGACATGTAAGTATGTGCGCGCGGCCTCTATCTCGCCTCGCGGTCCGCGGAAGTGCGCGCTGCGAGATTGCCAGCAAGCAGCAACTCTGAGCGACGACCGGCGCCGGACGTCGTTTCGACGAGACTGCTGCTGGCTACACCGCCGTCAGCTCGGCTCTCGCGCCGCGTGCAGAGCGCGCGCACGCGCCCCTACCATAGCCCAACTTGTTGCGCCTCGCGTGCATGCGACTTCTCCACTGAGACAGAGAGGAGGGCTATGCCAAAGAAAGGGCTGATTGATTAATGTACAGGGCCGAGGGCCAAGGCTGCAACCATCAAAATGCACAAGCTGCATGCTCTCAGGCTTTCATTTCGTTGCTGTTTTTCTTAACGTATATTCTTGCTATGCTTGCACAATTATATGTTCAGATCCTTAGGCGAAAAATCAACTAATGACATTTATATTTTCTTTTCATTATATTTTCAATGAACCAGTATAATAGTTACTGATTTAACCAAAAAGTTTCTATATTCCTATTTGAAAATTGAAAGAAATTTTATTTCTAATTTAATCTAATCATCAATGATGACGAATTTTACCTTGAAAATCATTATTTTATTTAGTCATATGTGTATATTTCAATCCTACATAGCATTAATTGAATGAGTAATAATTATCGGCAAACAAGATAGACCATTATTTTACATATAGGTATTCAAGTGATTATTTGAATACTCAACTGACGCATGTACGGAGAATTTTAGCAAGCCTTTTTAAGAAAGATAACAATATGTGCAATTTTAATTGTTTGTTATGAGAAGAATTATAAAGCGATAAATTTAGCATATCGGTGTATGAAAATAATGTTTCATGCGCTCCTCAGCTCTTGCACTCAAAAATTAATACTTTTATTATATTATAAAGATAACGCTTATGTACCCGTTATGCAATTCATTACAGTCAAGTCGAGTGCATTTAGTGCAATTTCAGCAATCAAAACATTCCAACAGATTGATAGATACGAAATTTTTATTTTTCCGATTCAATAATTATATATCTTCCTGCAATTCTAAAGTGTTTACAAGTACGTAAACAAACAATTATTATTAGAAAAAACAATTTTCAGTATCACCCTTCAAGCTAAAACAAGATATACGTGCACTTTTTCCACAGTAATTGATTACACGATTATAGCCGATATCAAAATAGGTATGTCCTTTCCTGATAATTTTTTCTATTCTCATTATTCATACTTTCGGAAAATAAAAGCTTAACGAGCCAAAGTCTTTTCTAAGAAACCATATTCCCAATTCTCATTCACGAAACGAATGAGCATAATTCGCATTTTCTTTTTAATTTTGTGTATTAATCGCACTCGCTATACGTGCATTAGCAATGCACCAATGCTCAAATTACTTTTAATCCATCCCAAAATTGCAAACGCATATAATGAAAGCCCATTAGAATTTTACTTTTCACGAAAAAAGTATAATCGCCTTTAATTAAAGCAGTTCTGCGGTTTCAAATCGATCAAATGCATGACTTGAATTTATCGTGCAATAGTTATGTTGTAGTTATAAAAGTACAAGATTTTTTAAACGCAATTAGAAGTGTCGCGATTTATTGCCCCAAAAGAATTTTGAAAATTCTAGTACTTTCCTCCTCTTTTACGAAAAAAAATGCTTTTCAATTTATCGCTAATCCAAGTACGATGGAACCAACTGTCACTTATTTGCACTCTACAGCATTTATTGTATTGATATCATTTTCGGTAAAAAAATTATTTAATAACATTACTTTAAGTTAATTGAAGTACATGAAACAGTAATTTTTAAGTCGCTTAAACTATTTTACTTTCTACTGTTAACGAAATATTGTTAACATAAAATGTATTATAATTTCATATAATTATAATAATAAAATATAAGCTAATGTTTATTTATCAGTTTATTTCATAAATTGTTAAGTTTGTAATTTATTGATCTGATTCATAATTAAACTAAAGAATATGCTCCAATAATAGATAAGTTCACAATTCCCGGCATAACGACATAACTTCATACTTTTGCCAGTTTCCATTAAGCAAAAAATGTAGAACCTGTTCATATCACTGTGGAAATATGTATGTTGAATGTGTCAATTGACTATAGTACAGTATAACGCCCTTTCTCGTTTGTTCCAATCTTACGTATAAGTTTGAACATTAAAACTTTTTTTTCTCAAAAACTCAAAAAGTGGACTTATGTGGCCTCGAAGCTAACAGATTTGATTTCCGGATGTATACACATAGATATGAATAATCCGCCAAACTATCACATTTTTTGTATCACGAAACTGGCAAAAATTTTTTTTAGGTGCCCACCTTTGGTACACGTTTTTTCTTAATATGTGTACCTCATATTATATGAGATCACAGTTGAACAAGCTGAGAAGGGTTTGTGACATCGTTTTAGGAAAAAATCCATTTTTCTTATGGGAATGTAACATGGAAAAAATGGACGAAAAGTAGTCTGTGATGATTAACCAATAGCAAGCTATTAAATTTCGTCCATTTTTCCCATGTTAAATTCCCATAAGAAAAATGGATTTTTTTCTAAAACGATGTCACAAACCCGTTTTCGCTTGTTCAACTGTGATCTTATATGAGGTACACATATTAAGAAAAAACGTGTACCGAAGGTGTGCGCCTGACAAAAATTTTTGCCAGTTTTGTGACACAAAAAGTTTGATAGTTTGGCGGATTTACTCATATACTCATGTTATTCCTTGTCCCTTTTTCATGCCTGAAAGCCGTGTCGAAAATCGCGCATTTCGAGCGTGATTTAGGAGAGAATGAAAAAAATAAATTTTCCCCCGCTGCGGAGCAAAAGTCCATTTCTTCCCCGCTACAACGAATCTTTGTGAAATTCTTCTCTTATTGTCAAATTTATATATTTTATGGGTTTTTGGCCTGTTTAGAATGATATGAAATAACTTTTAAAGATTAAATTGCATAATAATAAATTTGTATAGATAGGTATTAATAGAGGTAAGAAATAATTGCATGAGACTTTTATTTATAATTTTTTTATAATTATATTTTTACTATTATTAATCTTCAGGATTTTCGGTTGTGCACGATGCGAAATCCTCTACACTACTTTCATGCATACAAAAAGATCCTCTCGCACTCATTGAAAAAAAACGGTGTGTAACACGGGAAGAAGAGCTATTTCAAGCGAGGGTGAGGTGTTTTCAGCACTCGACTACACTCGTGATAAACAGCTCACCCTCGCTTGAAATAGCTCATTTTCTCCCCTAGTTGCACAATATACTATTAATATTGCATAATCCAAATTTCACTTTTTCACAGTAAATGCGAGAGTGTGAGTTTGACGAAACTTTGAGAGTCGATTTCTGGCATCGAGAAATGAAGCCAAATCCATGTAATTTATTCATTCCGATGGGCCTTTTTTCACATCTAATCTCAAATATGGTTAATTTTATTGAAAAATGATATCTCTTTTGAAGTCTAAAAGAATGTAGGCGAAAGAAGTTTCAATTTGAGCTTTGGTTCGTAGAATGATTTCTCAGAAAAATTAGCAATGAAATCGTAATTTCAATTATTTGTTTCGCTCTATCTTTGACAATATTTTCTTGAGAAATCAACATTTTTCAAAAACAAGAGTTATGAGCAAATAAAAGAGATGTCATTTTTCAACAAAATAAAGCAATTTGAGACTCAATTTTCTCTGTGTGTGTGTGTACTTTTCCCATAAGTGTAAGCAGAACTATAGCCCCCAGATATCTTATACCTGAAAAACATAAATTAATTTGAGCTCCATCAGGCTCTCCTTACCCAACACCCAAGTCTCAGCGAGCGCAAAGTGCGAACAATGCGCGCAAGGATATCCGTACTCCCGAGCTACGCCGTGAAAAATCCTTAGCGTGATATCGATTTCGCATGTAGGTATCACACGCTTCGACAATAGGAAAACTGTCAGCGTGTGCAGAGACGCAGAGTGAAAAGGCCGAATATATATATACGCGGGTTGCAGCAACCTGCCAGTCAAGCCGCGCGTATATTCCTACCTAGGCTGAGCCCTGACCGCGAGGCTCCGCATCAAGTGTCACTCAAGCCCCCCGAGATGAAAGCTCGCTCGCGTGCTGTTTCTCCAAAGCCGAGATGCGCTGCGGATTTCCGGCATAGAAAAGTATCTAATAGAACGGCCGGCTGGCTCTCTGTTTACCTTTGCGCAGGTATAGTTACTGTGCACGATTGTCGTGCGACAGTCGATGCGAAGAGTATAGTTTGTGCTAGCTGCAAGCTTTCGAAATTGTTTTTCACTGTTTATCGAAAAACAAGTTGTGCTAGCCTAGCGATCGCATAGTGCATGTATAAACCTAGACGATAGTTCGGATTGAATAACAGTCGCGACAACAAACACGTGATGTATCAGCAGAATCGACGACACGACGACGACGACTATGTGCGACAAAAACATCTGTTTAACATTTTCCGCTCGCAGATCTGCTTGCAATGCTGCCCCGCTGCGCGAAAATACTCTCAACCTCTCTCACACTAAAAATCGAGCGAGAGTGGCGCTTTATCACTCAATTATCGTAAGATGCCCCATCCTTCCTTCCTTCGGTGCATGCACTACAAATGCGTCAGCTGCACACCTAATTTGGTTATCCAATAGCGGTGTGATTTTTAGGAGACCGAGGATGTAGTGTATCTATCTCTCTGCGTGGGAGGTGAAAGGACATGGAAAGCCCTTTTTACCTCGATTTATTATTTAAGGAGCCTGGATAGCGTCCGCTCGGTGGATTTTATATATACTTATCGGGTCAGCTTGCGTTAGGGAAGCGAAAAAGCAGGAAGTGGCTATAAGAAGAAGATAAGCTGAGATTGTTTTTTTTTCAGAAAAGAGTTGCTCTTTAACGATGATAAAGAGTTTGAGCGTGAATTGAGACGTACATTTTAAAATGCAATTAGAAAATAATTTTTAGCCAGCTTAATTTTGGCTGAATTAAAAATATTATCTATAATAATGAAAAACCTGAAGGAAAATGAGAAAATGAACGGTATAACTTACTTCGACTGCACTGAGCTACTTCACAAAATGAAAAAAAAAACCATGTGTATTTTACCTTCCGGCAGTCAAATAAAGAAGTATTTATTCGGGAAGAGCACTGTAATCGCGACTACATGACTATAAATGAAGTTTGCTCTACATGTATTTTAGCCCTTTTATTGACTTTTTAGAATTAATATTTCAAGAGATATTTCTACTTCGATTATGATAAAAAGTTTAATGTACATATTCCATGAAAATATTTAAATACAAAGTAAAAAAAACGGCGTACGTGATTGAAGCTATCGAAATAGACTATATTGTTTGTTATGAAACTGTGCAAGCTGCAATTCGGTTGGATAATAGTATAGCTGACACATGTTCATCTATTCAAAAAAAGATAATGATATATGTACAATTTTATTACTTTATATTCTGATAAGTCAATAATACTTTAAAGTGAGTATCAATATTACTGATAGTATTAATTATGTGCGTCATTAATTATGCATAAATATATCAACTAAATACCACATAGAAAATCTACACTAAATATATTTATCAATTCAAAATCTTTGCAAGACGTTAAACCAATATTTAAATCACAAAAAATGACGGCGTTCTTACAAAAAGACAATTGCCTTTGATAGATATACTAAACGGCGAAAAGTGAAATCTCAGCTGAAAAAAACTCAATAATAACGAGTAGTGTTTTTTGGAAAACAAAGCGACTACCTATATGAGGAAATCTCAAAAAAAGTAGCACTTATCTCCAGTTCAAAATGTTAAAAATTTTTTTTGAAGGCACACCTCCGCGACAAGGTTGTTCTCATTTGATAGGTCATAACATATACGAAAACGCTAGTGTTCAATCAAAAACGAAAAGTAGTCACTGATGATTAACCAATGGCAAGCTAATAAAGATGACAACAAATATTCCACAAAAAAGCGATT